>JAQGBE010000333.1:0-20820 GCA_034698225.1 Scheloribates latipes | reverse complement strand
ATATTAATCGCGAGGAAATGCAAATATATATACATCTGCTTAAAACAGGTCTTTATTTGGTGACAGAGTTTGGCAAAACTTTTTTGGATATTCGTGCGAAAGTCAATCCGCAATGTCTATCACTGCATATCGCTATTAGAGACGACAAAAGTCGATAAAACATCGCTAACTGTTGAGTAATAATAATATTTATTGTCGGCTGTGATATACAATTGCAATACAATGGCATACAATCTATTGAATCGAGCGAAAGCCATAATAACGAACGCGATTTTGCGTTGTTTTTATGGCTACAAATCTCTAGTCTCGCAGTGAAGTAGTGAATAGTGAACGTTACCTATCGTTTAATTTATCCACAATTTATTGGATCAATAAATTCATTTAAAAAGTTGATTCCGTCAGTCAGTTGTGATTATTTGACTATTTGGTGACTCTATGGCACTACCAGTTGGCCGGTGAGGCCGACAACACCAGCACCGAGTCAGTGGTGTCAGTGGTGTCTGCGCTCGAGTCAACTGAGTTGTGATCACAGATCGCAAAAAGCACTAAACCTCTGATCACTTCTCCGGAGAGCTATCGGAGTCGAGTCGGAGTGAGAGCCGGAGTCTCACCAATCCGTATAAATTGGTCGCCAGTCGTGTCTTGTGTTCAGTGCTGTTCAGCCGACAAAATCAACTTTTTATTGCTGTTGTGTTTGTGTCGGAGAGAATGCGAGACTCAATTGAGGCCATCCCTCGAAGAATATTAGTGCCACAGCTCTACTCCACTCCAGTAGTGAGTGAGCACTCATTTGGTTGTTAGCGTTGGAACAAATTCAAAACTATTCAAAACTATTCGACTAAATAATCCGAAACTCAACTTTCCATTAGTGTTAGCGCAAGAATAAGGTTAGAGTTAGACAACGCTCTCAGAAGTTATAGCGTATTCGTGTAAATGTAGTCTCCAATAGATTTACCACTGATTTACTCGCTGTTAATGAGCTCTGGCAGTGCCAACAAGTGTGACACCACCTCGACATCACCCAACTGTGCACCCGAGGACTTGTCGACCAGTTGCCAACTGAACCGATCCGGTGTTCAACACTTCGTCAGTGATTCGGTGACATTGAGTGCCAATGGATGGCCATTGGGTGCCAGTCGAGAGCCGATTGCCCTCTCATTAGCACACAATCACTAAAACATTATATTTATTGCCGATATTAATAGAAGCGTCGATATTAAGAGTAGTGGCAATGCTATTGTTTGCCACTCCGTTTTGTTATTTGTGCTGACCTTGTCGTCAATGAGTCAATTGAATGCCTGGTAATTAGTAATCAACACTTATTTGACTTTTATATACTATCGCATAGTTAACAGAGTTAACAGCAGTTATGCCATCGAATTGCTGTGCATTTGCTGTGAGTTCTGCTCTCCTATTGATTAGCATTACGTTAACGCAGTTCTGCCAAACGCTGTCAAACACTTCGACCGCTTGTCTCCAAAGTCATTGCGATCGAAGCCAATGCCAGACCACTCCCGACCACTGTCCGCACGGCTTCGTCGACGACGAGTGCCAGTGCTGTAAAGTGTGTGTGAAGAGCATCGGCGAGACGTGCGGACCCGCTATAGGCCAGTGCGCCAAAGGTCTCAAATGCCTCTCCAGTCAGCACTTGGATCAGGTTCTGACTAATTCGGTGATCAGTGACAAGCAGAGTGGCGTCTGCGGAGTCCTCAACTGCACAGGTGTCAAATGTCATAATCAGGCTAATAATGATAACATCAAGTGTCACAACGATAGCTACAAATTGCTTAGCGTTGGTGACGACTCGTGCTGTCAAACGACGTAAGACTTCACCAAAACTAATCCAAAGCTTGAAATATATTTAACGCAAGAATTCTCTTATCATATGCTTTTCAGATGCGTCTGTCTTCCAGGCATTTGCAACACATCAGTGACCCGCTGTCCGCACAGTCAGATCGCCCGAGTGGTGGCCAAAGGCGATGGCAAACCCGGCTCGTGCTGTGATCTCATCCAATGCATTGACGGTAAGCTTCTCACTGTCATTAGCGCTTATCGCTATATGTCAAACATCGTGTCAAACATCGCGTTCATCCCATCCTTAGCTCCGATGGTTACTTGCAATTACAACAACAGGCGATACACAAACGGAGAGAAATGGCAATCAGATAAATGTACGAGTTGTGAGTGCAGGGATGGCCTCACTTTCTGCCAGAAGAAGATGTGCAAAGCTATCCCTAACTGCATGGCTGTGATTAATGACGAGTGCTGTCCCACCTGTCAGGGTATTTGTCTGCTCATGTTCATGTCCGTGTCACTCATCACTGACGATGGCACTATGTTTGCCCAAAATAGGCTGCATATCATCTGAGGGCAACTTCTACAACAATACTCAGAATTGGTACGAAAACGATTGCATGCACTGCGAGTGCATCGACGGTGAGGTCAGATGCAATACCCAGATGTGCGGTCCTCTGTCGTGCGACCACCAGATCACGGTTGAGGGCCAGTGCTGTCCCGTCTGCGCCAACACCAGCTTTGATTGTGATATCCACTGCCCGATGGGCTATAAACTCGATTCTTCGGGCAAAGAACTTTGTCAATGCAACCACTGTCCAAATGTCGAAGACTTCGCTTGTCATTTGTCTTGTCCTTCAGGCTATAAGAAAGGGTCTGACGGCTGTCCAACCTGTCAATGCAATACCGAGACCGAGTGGTTCCAAAGGCCCAATCCTGTCATCAAAGATGACATTCACTGCAACGCCAGCAACGGATCGCTGATAGCGAGCGGACTCTATTGGAACGACGGCTGTCGCGAGTGTTTCTGCAACTCTGGCAAAGTTATGTGCACTAAACCAGACTGTCCTCCAACCAACTGTCCCAACCCTAAGTTGGCTGACGACAAGTGCTGTCACGTCTGCAGCGACGACCACAACAAAGGTAGGAATGGTGTGCTGAGCCCAACCTATCATGATATTCAAGTGATAGCCAGAACTCGCTGATGAGAATCCCATGACTGACCCAGAACTGACCCATAATCCCTATCCCAGACTCGTCGTCGTCAGCCCCGCACGGATCAGTCGATCACTTACATTCGCATCTCTTCGTCACAGCAATCATACTGACCCTCATCATTGCCATTCTATTGCTCGGCATATTCTTACTGTTGGCCATCTTTATACTGAAGAAGTACCCGAACTTGAAATACCAACGCAATCGAGTGATCAATCGGACGGTCAAAGACCATTCGATAATCCATTTGTGGCCATACAGTCGTCCGTCAGCTCCGGTGCCAAAAGCACAGGAAAATCAGTTCATTGGCATTCGGGTGACGAACGACAATAACTTACTTAACGAAGAGTTGGGTCATTCTCTTCAGGAGAAGCTGCTGCCCACCAGCACCTGTGCCAACTGACACTGTCAGCCCTGTCATGTCATGTCATGTCATGCAAGCCCTGTATTTTTGTATTTATATATATTTAGATATTAATATAAATTTATTGTAAAATTGATTACTTATTCTCATTAAATGTATTTATTGTTATTCTAACTTAACTTAACTCTATTTACTCTGACCTAAACTGTATATCGACTAAACTATACATCAATAAAAGTCTAATGACATTAACGGCCACTTTGTCTTCACTCCGCACAGCAGTCAAGCTTCTGGTGTGCGGTCTTTGGTCGGACCTATCCATCCATCTGTTGTGCACCGGAAGGCACGACTCGTCTCATTGCACGAGTTATACAGAAACGCGAAGTCAACCCAAACGTCAACTCTAATGGATGTTTGGTTTGACATCGTTTGCAAACTATTGGGTAATTGGATGAGAAAAATGCAAAGACATGTCTCAAATGGCTGTTTGACGACCAGTTCTTTGTTTCAATTGTTCTCACAGTTGATTAGAATTGTAAATCGAATTAACTTTTTATTCAATTCTTATAGTTTGTATAAATTGGAACCACTTTTACAGCAAGTGATGAATTGTCGCCTAAGACTAGAAAAGACAAAAAATGTTCCATAATTTGGAGCAATAATACATTCAATTATATCTAAATCAATGTAAAAATTCATATCATATGTGCTCTCAAAGAGATCGTATTCTCACTCATCAATTCGTTCGCAATGACTCGCTTTCAGTTGACGTACTAGAAATGACCATGGACACAATTTGCATTGTAATTACTAATTGGATTAAAATGATAGAGAATGGGTCGATTGATCGCTCAAAACGCATTTAAAATTAATAACTTAATGTTAATATAATGACTAAAACATTGATTTAGTTTTCTATAGAAGCGGAAAAATAAATTAAGTCATCAATTGAAACAATTTCATAATAAAAGTGTAGGAAATGATCAGAAAGTTTTTTTTGTTCTATCGCAGACGTGACTATAATTGGATAAATTAATTTTACTATTATTAGCTGAAATATAGATTGTAATTAAATAGTTTAATACTTATCGAACTAAATCGAACCTAAAATAACAAACGAATAACTTGGTTATTCTGATTCAAAGGTTGGCTTTCAATTTGAAAGTATCGCAATCGTTAGGAACAGAATTGCCAGACCTATCAGACAATTGACTCAATTCTATGATCACTTCATTCAAATGTATTTCATTGACTTCAATAACATTGTCTGAGTTTCGCCGAAGAGCTCCAGTGGTCGACAATATGGACAAATAGTTTTGTATCAAATCTGATGTGAGAATCAAATCTTTTTGAATGACTTTAACCAGACTTTTCATATCAGAAGAGTCGGTATGACTAGAGATATGTTGTGCTAACCATTCGGCTATTGACAGATAATTATTAATATAATACTTGATCTGAAAGACTAATACTTTTTCAGTTCTCACGGCTGAATGGTTTCTACTCAAGAATTGGGCCAAAATAAAAGAATCTGTCATTTCGTTAGAATTATATATGAATTCTCGGGATAAAAACCATTTAATTCTCTCGAATCTGTTGGCCTCTCCTCTCGAGTACAAGAAAATGGCGCAATCAATAAACAGTTGCATTGATTGGTTGGCGTATTGCTGAAGAATAACCCGAATTGTATTATCCTTCACATTAATTATCACCGATTGCTTGTCTTCGGATAGTCTGACAACATTCGAGTGGACATCAAATGTCTCGTAAAGTTGTGTTTCCAATGTCTGATCACAACTCGCGTCGAAACTAATATTTTTATCGTTCAAAAGAAAACTCAAAGCTTTGATGTCTTCTAATATTGTCGCGATTGAGATCGAAATATAGTCATCTTCTTCTTCTGACTCGAAACACTCGAGGAAGACGAGTGCCGCCAAAGCGAATGGCGAGAGGACTGCATTCATCTGCTGTGACTTTATTATAGACTTGGCTAAAGTGAGGATAAAATCTAATTCTTGGGGCGATTGCGTCGGATTCGGATCACATTTGGAATCGAGTGAATGACAAAGTCTCAACTCATTGGCGACCGACAGCTCTCGTAAACTAATCGGTTGACAAAATTTGAAATAAACTGAACCGAAGTTCTGTTTTAAGATGGCTTTGGCGCCAGTGAGCAGATGTCGAGGTGTTTCCGCCGGCTTTCCTTTGAAATCAGTGCTCGGGAGAAGTTCTTTTGCATATAAGCCTTCTTCCATCAGTCGATCATAAGATATCGAAACTGGAATTATCATCAGATCTGTTATCTGTCCGGTGAAGAAAAGTTCGAGGGCTACAGTTAACAGACCAGTGCGAGGATAGAGAGACTTTCCGCTGCGAGAACGGGTGCCTTCGATGAAGAACTCTAGAGGTCTTTCGCCGCCGCGAATCTGGCTTTGAAGGTATGCTCGAAAGACATGCCAATAAAGAGCGTCCGAAGAATGTTTGAACGATCGTCTTATGAAGAATGCGCCGCAGGATCTCATCAGAGACGCGATTTGGTTCAGACCCAAGAAGTCGATTCCAGCGGCGATCGATGGCAGCGGAAGGTTGAGTGAGAAACAGACGAATGAGAAGAGAAGAAAATCGGCATAACTTCGATGTGTCGGCACATAAAGTATTGGACATCTTTCGGACAATTTGTTCAGCGATTGGTGCAGACCGGCATCGGAGGCGATGTCAGAGTAGATGGAAGTGGAACTGATAGGCAACCGATTGCTGACTAGAATACTCTTGTATATGGATTTGACCACTTTGGTCAAGAAGTAGCCGACGAATCGGACCGACTTCAGGGAAAAGTCGTGACTCATTTCGCCCAATATCTTATCGATTCTCGGTTTTAATCGCGGATTTCTTTTCACTAATGACTAAACCATAAAATTGATTAAAATTAAGCAAATTTTATTCCAATGTCAGACCTCTATGAGTGGCTCATTGAAGACGTCTTGTGCTATCTGTTCGGCGGTTCTTCCCTTCGAGAGTTTATACTGAGAGCAGTTCCAATCGTGAAAAGCAATCCACAAGAGATCGCTCGACCGTTTGCGTGGCTTAAGAACGTCAAGCCATGGCTCGACATCGGAGGTCGCGGCTGAGGCCATAGTGCGAGTAAGGAGAAGACGTGAAGAAGTGATGACTAACTGTAAACTTATGGCAAGTGTGCGACCAGTGATCACCCGATGTGTGCATCGCTTGGCAACCGATGCCATTCACGCCTCAGACCTGAGACCTGAGACCTCACCTCTTAGTGCCATCTCTTTGGCTGCGATCAGACTTTTGATGAGTTTTGCAAACTTTTCTCAACTTTTCAATAACGAGATTAAACAATGAGTTAAATAAATTCAAAGTAATCTTTGAAATTTGTCGGTTCCTCCTCATCCACAGCCTCATAATATGACCACAAAGAACGAATCGGACAGTAGTGGTCAGTCCAACAAGGACAGCCCGTCCAAGAGCACGAGGAGCAACGAGAGCACTGAGAGCACCGGCGAGGGAGATGAAGAACTGCCCCGAGCAGACTACAAGCGGGAGATCGAGGGCTTGGACGACGATGTCCGCCAATATCTCAAGACTAAGAATCTCGATGTCCTGTCCTTCATAGCCAAAGGCAGTTTCGCCAGTGTCTACAAATGCAAACTCGGGGACCAACTCTATGCCGTCAAAGCCGTGTCTCTCGACTATGAAGACAAAGAGAGGGAGAACATCGAGGTCAACAACGAGAAGAATATCGCCAAGACCATCCAGCACAAAAATGTCATCAGAACTCATATGTTCTTCGAACTGGAAAAGCGGTTTATATTCTTCGTCCAGGATTTCGCTGACGGCGGCGATCTGATAACCATCATTGAAAAGAACGACCCACTTCTGGACAGTCAGACGAAGAAGTGGTTCGTGGAAATTGTGACCGGAGTCAATTACCTCCACCAGAATGGCTTCGCCCACCGAGACATCAAAGCCGATAACATTCTTTTGCGTAAAGACCACGTGAATTCCAATGAATTGACGGCCAAAGTGACAGACTTTGGATTCTCGCAGTACTGTCTGGATGAGAACAAACGGGTGAAGAGTGTCACTGACTATGTCGGGACTGTCGAGTATTCCTCGCCGGAAAACCTCCTCTGGAAGTTAGAGGAAGGGGAGCCGTTCGACCCATTCCTCTCTGACTCGTTCTCTTTGGGGATTGTGCTCTACCTTATGATTGCCCTCAGATTTCCGTTCCCTCTGAAGAAGCGGCCGAAGACTAAGCCGGAAGTCAAACGCTATTTCAACAGAATCTACGAGAATAAGTGGAAGAAACTGAAGGTCATCAGAGAGAACAAGAACTTGTATGACTTAATCGACCGGCTTCTCGAGGCAGCCACCGAGAGAAGGCTGCGATGTCCGGACATAATCAATCATCCGTGGTGTAAGCCAACTGAACCAGTTAGATCAGCTGGGCCAGACAATTGAACTACACTTTTAGAGTCAAACAAGCTCATTTGTCAGACTAGTGTTGATTAAAATTATTATTATTATTATTATAGTTCTCTAAATCTGATTGAAATACTGTGATTATTGTTACTGGATTGTTTTATGATAGATTCAAACGTGTAAATTGATAATTTGATAATTTGAAGGGTGAATTAAATTAATATAAACGTTCAAAACCTAAATTTATAGCCAATAACCGACAGCGAAGTTCTTCGATTGGCGTCACGTTGTCTGCGACGGGTCTTCGTTCGCAATCGTTTGGTGTTGTCATCGAAATCGATGATCAATACAATCGACGTCGAGATCGAGATCGGACTCAACTCGACTCGAGTCATCTCAACGAAAACATGAATTTGTGCGCTAATTGTCGGACAAAACAGACAATTGGTTTACGCTTCACCTCATTTTGTGTCAATTGAGCCGCCATTGCCGACCACTGACCACTGGTCACCGGACTATCGCACCAAACAAAACTATTTTAGTGGTAATAGAAACTAATTGTGAAATAATTGCCGCCATCAGACAGCGGGCCAACAGTGGTCACTGTTGGACCGATACATCCCGAGCCGCGGACTAAGACTAAGGCTGAGGTGTGAATGCCATTTGTGGCCGATTGCGACCGAACTCACCCGAAGTTGTCATTAATATGTCCTCAAACTGTTGACAACAAACAACTGTTTCTGAGTCATACGAATTGTTAACAAATCTAATGTGAATTTTAGGTCTAAACTTGTATTTACACCAAATTTTTATGTTAATTATCCAATGAATTAGAGAGTAATCGATTGAATTATATAACTTTTGTATACATATATTTAGATTTAAGCCGACATTTGTGTGAATTATTGTGTGATTTGTGTTGACCTCAAAAATGGGCGCATTTCTCGACAAACCCAAGACGGAAAAGCACACCGAAGAGGGGTTCGGCAATGGCCTCCGCTTCGGGCTCAGTTCGATGCAGGGCTGGCGGATCGAGATGGAGGACGCGCACTGTGCCGTCGTCGGACTGCCACAACTCAACGACTGGAGCTTCTTCGCGGGTCTCATCTCAATTCTGGCCATTTGGCCGACCGTTGACACTAACTCTCATGTAATTGCTTGCAGTATTCGACGGTCACGCGGGCGCCCGAGTGTCCGCCCACTGCGCCGAAAACCTTTTGGACACAATCACCCAAACCGAAAGCTTTCTGGTGTCGTCGAGTTCGTCCAACGGAACCATCACTGCGGAGCAAATAGAAAGCGTCAAACAAAGTATTAGAGACGGCTTTCTAAAGCTCGACGAGAAGATGAAGCAATTGCCGGAAGTGGAGTCCGGCGAAGACAAGAGCGGTTCGACGGCCGTCTGTTGTCTGGTCTCTCCCACCCACTTCTTCTTTGCCAACTGTGGCGACTCACGCGCTGTCCTCTCCCGCAACGGGAAGGCCTTCTTTTCTACTCTCGACCACAAACCCATTAATCCGACCGAAAAGGAACGAATTCAGAGGGCGGGCGGCAGTGTCATGATTCAGCGCGTCAACGGCTCTCTGGCCGTCTCCCGAGCGCTCGGCGACTATGAGTACAAACAGGTATGCATTTGATGGCTAGAAGTGCCTCTCACTCATCGAGAGCTCGTCAATCAGGTCCAAGGCCGGGGTCCGTGCGAGCAGTTGGTGTCGCCCGAGCCAGAGATCACAGTTCAAAGCAGAGAAGTTAACGACGAGTTTCTGGTGTTGGCCTGCGATGGCATTTGGGACGTCATGAACAACGACGAGTTGTGTGACTACGTTCGACATCAACTGACAATTCACCCCAACCTGGAAACCGTCTGCTCTTCCATTATCGACACCTGTCTTCACAAGGTTTGCCTATTGTCTGAATCGTATGAATGGTTACAGAGTTTAATGATCTCCTGGTTTGCAGGGAAGTAAAGATAACATGAGTGTAGTCCTGGTGTGCTTTCCGGGGGCGCCCACTGTCAGCGAAGAGGCTCAACAACGGGACAAAGAGTTGAACGCTTTGATAGAAAAGAAAGTCGAAGGTAATGACAATTTCAGTTTTATTGGCTTTTAATTGCTACTCAAATATTTGGCCATTTCTAGAAATTCTCGAGAAGAACGAGGAAC
The DNA here is from genome assembly GCA_034698225.1 of Scheloribates latipes. Classification (NCBI taxonomy): domain Eukaryota; kingdom Metazoa; phylum Arthropoda; class Arachnida; order Sarcoptiformes; family Scheloribatidae; genus Scheloribates; species Scheloribates pallidulus. Next base: position 10,842 of record JAQGBE010000333.1, on the reverse strand, counting down.
TGACCATTTCTGGTGTCGTCCAAGCATTGATGTACGAAGACATCGAACGGCTGCCACCCGGCGGCGGACTCGACTCCAAGTAAGCAACCGATTCTTGAAATTATGTTTTTGTTTGACAATTTTCGACCGCAATCACTATTTTTTTATTTGTAAAAAATAAACAAATTTCTCGTTTGTTATGTTTCTACGACTGTTTGATTCGAAGGTCATTTAACTGATAAACTAATTCAAACATTAATTATTCATAGAAATAATCAGATTAACGGCTGTTTCGCGACAGATATTAATATTTATTTTGTGAGCCAAACGAGACTAACGACAGATAAGTGGCAAAAGAGTTCATCTTTTTGTTTGCGTTTATTAATCCTCGAAACGATTGCTAATTGTTTGTAATTGAGGTCATTTAGCACTAATGTAAGCGCGAATCGAAATATGTTGCCAACGATTGCTTGATTATTCAGATCCACGATTCGAGTTATTTCGATGTCAAAGTGAAATTGATATATAAATTAACCCTAATTTGAATCGATTTTCACGAATCACTGCCAGCTATATATGTCTGACTAGAGTTGACCTGTTAATTATCGATTCTGTGTTTGAATAATTGATTTGATTTGGCAATCAGTGAGTGAGTGAGGCACATGGCACGATCACCTTGCATCTCTTTGTGCTCACTTTTCAATGATAGCAATGTCCGAAATAGCGATCAGTTAATCCTAAGACCCGTATTATGTCTTCACAATGAATAACAGGACTGTATTTAGTCTGTCTCTGAGACTACTATTATATCATCTGAAATGAACGGCTTATGAAAAATTATTTTTGCGATTCGTGTTTGCGATTAAATGTTTGCAATTTGTCATAAATTAGTTTCAATACAATTGCTTTCAATCATTTAATACCAGTTTTGTCCAACGATTTCAAAGCGAAGTTCTATATTGCGATGAATTGATTACTTTTCACTGCATTCCATCAATCATTTGCTTTATAGACCAGGTATGGAGAATAACCTTTCAGAGGGCTCACCCTATAGGGCCAATCCAGTTGAATTAACAAAATTTTAGAAGAAAAATGTAGTAAAGGGTTTCACTTTTTTATTTGGGTCCTCATCTCAGGCGGATTTTCAAAATTGTCGATCTCAGGGGTTCTGGAATCCCCCCCTATAGGCCATACCTGTTTAGATTCAAAACTTGCCGCCGAATGGCAAATAAGAGTATAATAGTTTGCATTTAAATAGCAATTTAATACACACTTAAAAGATATCGGTTTTATTGCTTTTGAATTTCATTTGAATTGTTGGTCACTGAAAGACCTCTGAAGGCTATTCAGCCGCTAATGCACTCTACAGTATATATTAATATTAGTTATGCAAAGAATGGCATTAAAAGCGTTTTAAACTATTTGTTGTATTTATTCTATTCTATTATTAGGCGAACAATAATAGAAGAGACGTATAAAAGGCTGAATCCTAACAAGAATTGCGACACAAATAGATTGGAGAACAACAGCGATGAGGAGCAGAGCGAAGAACACAACTCTGATTAGCCGAGAGCCGCACTTCTCAGCACTCATCGGATGCCAAACATATATTCATCGCTTTTTTGCCGATAAGTCCTAAATATAAATAAAATACAAAATTCTATTAAAATAACAATAAAATGATTTTCATTTTGATTTCCATATAATTAATTGCTTTATTATACACCAAACAGAACAACAATTTCTATGCAATTAATTGTAGAATCATTTTATATATTTTCTCGTCTCTACTCTTCTCTTCTCTACCTTTAATCCCAATTTTAGACCTCATTTTTGAATTAATTTAACGACAATTAACTCAAATATTGTTTATTTGTCTCAACTTTTATGTTTCGACTAATTTTTTGTTTAATTACTACTGAAAACACGAAAACATGTAATTTAGAAGAATATCTAAATTCTATTCGATATTTACTGTATTTTTGTAGACTTAAAGTCAAAAATAAGTTTTAAGTCGAAAGACTTGTTCGCAACCATTGTTAGCAAAATTGAGACCTAATTTGTATAAAAAAGAATTGAATGTATTTTTTATTTACTCGAATAGAGATCTTTCGAAATGTTTGAACATTCATCCAATCGTCTCAACTGTTCTTAACAAAATCAATTCACTACTTTCCCACTCGCATTAAATTACGCGCAAACACGCCGTAGAATCTGAAACACCCGGACAATGGCCACAATCCGGTCAATTCGGATGCGTTTGGTTGATGTCATCGTCTGTCCTCTCAATGCTTCACTTTTTTCGACAACTTTTGTGTCCAATCATTTACAGGAATGAGTGAATCGATTGTTATTATCGCACAAATTTCCGTTTTCAGAGGAGCTTAGGAAAGCAGACCCGTTCTCCATCGGTGATATGCCTGTTGGTCTGTTGGTCTTGGTCAATTCTAGTCGGGTTAATCAATTGAGTTCTATTAAAGTTCTCAATTGAATTCGACAAACATTTATCACAAAATCTCTTCACAAGTGAAGTAATATTATTAGTAATAGTTCTGAATTGAAACCAATCACTGCTTTCAATCACATTTTGCTGACTCTTCACTGGCAGTCGTTTACTAACGCCAACCAAATGTTGGCTTTAATTCAAATGTTTGTTACAAACGCTTTATAATTAAGCGAAACAACAATTGATTTCAACTAAGATTACAATAAGAGATGGAATGAAAGCGATTCCGATTCGGTGTTCACAACGAGAGACACGAATCGCATGTATGAGACACCAAATGACTGACCAATTGTCGGATCAAAATCACTTCAACCGGTGATTGGAGTCAAGTGTAGCGCAAGTTTACATCATTTTGTCAACGAGTTTGGTCATTGATATCGGGGTAAACATCGATTAAATCTATTCTACAAATTGTGTCACATTTTCGGTATATTTTAGGCATATCTGGCTCTTAATACCCATTCGTTAACTTTTTTTAAGAAATTCCAATCGTTTCCTAAATTTATTATTATTTTCTTTTCGTGTTTTCGTTTCGAACAAAAAGAAGTGAAGAAATAATAAAAGAAAAGATCAGTCAATAAAACAAAAGAAGACTTCACTCGAAAGTATGTCACGAATTGAGTTACGATTGGAGTCGAGTCTCCACTTCCGATGGCAACACATCTTCGAGTGAAGTCTTCGAGTGATCGTCAAAATCGGTAAAACATTTGACAAAACGTTTAATTTATTCTTTACATACAATTTGTGGACATTTAGACATTAAATGAGTAAATTTGATTGAACGTAAACTAAGTGTTGGGTTCGAGGAATGAAGAGTTAACTTAAGAGGAAGACCTCATTCGATGTCAGTCTTACTGCGGCCCCGAAATCACAAACGGAAAGCGAAAGCGATTTCGAGGCAAAACCAAAACTAAATTAAGAGCTCATGAAATACATGGGAGAGAAGAGACGGCACTCAACGACTCGAATGTCACTCAAAAACTATTATAAAAACATTGATTTTCGCTGTAAATGACTATCAAATTGCGAGTTATCCTCAAAATTGAAAGTTAGGCCTCATTTGAGTTGCATTTTGAGCTCAATTTGCAGTTAATTATAATTATTAATCAATACTTTAGTTAAAAATCTTCGATAAATCGTTCAATAAATAGAGTCAAAAGAAAATACTTTTGTCGTCGGCTTATGTCGTAAAATGATTTTAAATCGTATGAAATCCTAATTATTAATTGTATTAATGAAAAGTAGTCGTAAAATGGCATTGAATTCAGTGACTAGTGTTTCGGTGATGGCTGCCATCGCTGCCCGCAATCGGTGTCCACTCAGTCCTCCCCTCACAGATCACTCTCGCCGTAAAGCGCTGTCGAGAACGACACTAAACGGCAAACAAACAGCAATTTAATTAATGTCTTCATTCAAACCTCTCTTCTGGAGTGTGGTCTTACGGTAGTCGAGCGCTCCGGGCGTGGCGTTGGAGCCCTTGTAGGGCGCCATCCGCTGAATGCAGTACTCGGCCTGGTCGGGAGGCAACTCTCGCCGCAGGTCGTCGGCAGTGATGAACGGCTGTCGCAGACATGTAATGTCACCAATAGGTCACATACGGTTCGACTCATACCTTATCCGAAGCCAATATACGGAAAGAGTCGATGATTTGTTCGGCGGTGTCGGTGTCTGTGCTCTCTCTGGTCATGAAGTCGAGGAAAGTGTCGAACGCGACGTAACCGGTGTTATTGGGGTCCACGATATTCATGATGCGCCTGAAGTCGGAGTCTCCCTGTCGGTCGTTGCGGATGCTGTAGCCGAGCGACACCAGACACGACTTCAGTTCGTCCGGGTTTAGTCTTCCGGTTCGGTTCTTATCGAAGTGATTGAAAGAGACCCGGAATTCGTTCAACTGTTCGGTAGTAATGCCCTTCGAGTCTCGCGTCAGGATTTGGTTCTCGACTTCGTTGATGTTGCGGTGAATCGATGTCATCAACTGTTCCCAACCGACACGCAATGTCTGCGCGACAACAATAGCGATCAGTCAGACGTCGTTGAGAGAAGACAAGCCATCATGGTCATGGTCATGGTGGTCATACCTCCATTGTGTATTGTGTGTATCTATTCTCGAAGATCATGCCCTCCTGCACCTCCTGGTGAATCTTCTCGAGCTCGTCCATGTGCGGTCTGTACTGAATCACTGCCATCTCGTATTGTTTCAATTTGGACAACTGGTCCTCAAGAGTTCCGGTCATTCCCATTCCGATGGCGGCCACCGAATCCATTTGTTGTTCAATCCAAGGTCCGACTCCATTGGCCTTTTCGGCGAATTTGCGTCGAAGTCCTTCATTCCTCTGTTGTCTCATCAGTTCGTTCTGAAGAGTCTGATCTCGTTTTGGCACCAATTGTTTCACTTCATTCCATTTGCCAGAAATGTCCTGAAATAGATTAGACAGCGATTAGACATATGGTGGGCACCTGTCGGCCGAGTCGTGACCTACCCGTCCGGTTAAAGTGGTGTACGGGTTGTCTATACCTCCCGGGACTTGATATTTGGTTGCGATTGACTGCACTTCTTGTGAGAGCGAAACGATCGAAGAGTGCTCTTTGTCGGCCTCTCCAAGCGTTTGCTTGAACTGTTCGTGAGCCTCAATCAGGCCCTGAATCTCATCGATGGTGTGGACAATAAACATGTCGACCAAGTCTTCTCGGGCGCCGTCCAACCAGTTGTTGAAAGGAGCGGCGCGTTTGGCGAACTCAAGATGCAAGTGATCGATCTGATCCAACACTCGCTCAGCCTCTTCCAGAGCTGACCGTCTCTTCTGAGTGAGACTCCCGAGTCGGTCCCACTGGTCACAGATGCGCTGACACCTGGCGTTGACCGAAGCCGAGTCGTGGTAATTGAGAGAATTCAACTCCTGAGCGATGGCAGCGATCTGTTCCACCCTGTCCTGGTGCGCCGCCAAATCAGACTCGAACGCCTCGTGTTTCTTCTTCAGAGCCTTCACTTCGCTGAGTCGAGTGTTGCGGAAGTCCTGGCTCTGGAGCATCGCTTCCTTGCCTTTAGTCCACTCCTCGTGAATGTCCGCCTTATGCTTGAACTTCTGCGCCAAATGGTCTAACCTCTCGAGTCGCATCATCTCCGAGAGGAGCCATTCCTCGAAGCCCTTCTCCGCGCGTTCCAAACCCTTCCAGGCATTGGCGATATCGTTGACAGTCTTGCCTTCCGATGGCAGATATGCGGGTCTATTGCTGAGTCTGAGTTTGGTCTGCAATGTATTGAAATTGGTCTCGAGTTTGCCCTTTTGCTCGACTCGCGGCGGTTTGTGCACTCGTCGGTAGGCTCTGAACTCTTCCAGCTTCTTCTGGACTGTGGCCAACTTGTTGTCAGTGGTCTTGTTCTCGAGCCACGGCGTGGTTCTGCGGATCCAGTCGAGGAGGTCACTGGCCAGACGCTCGTACTCCTCCATCAGGCGCTCATTGTCCTGGTTCACTCTCAGCACTTTGCAGATACGGTTGGCCGCCGTCTCCGCCTGTTCTCAGAGGAACGTCATTGGGGTTAAAGTGCACTCAAAGGCTAGCGATTGGGTTATACCTGTTGTGCGCCCGAAAAGGTGTGATAATAGGAGGATATGTAAGTCATGACTGCGCGCTCGTCAGGCATTGGACTGTTATTTATGTCTAGTTTTCATTCAAATCAAATCCAAGCGATTAATAACACATCAAATTAATTCAATTAATCGATTAAAACTATAACTAAATTGTATGTAAAACTAGAGGTGCGCTCGAATTGCAAGTAGTGGGAGGTTTGGCATCGGTTCGGGCGCTGGATTAGCTCTGGCCTCACATCGAGACCTCATTTGACACACGAAAACGTTTTAGCAATTAGTCATTCGAGAGATTAACTCTTTTGTTATAATTAAAATGTTTAGAAGGCATAGACTCAGGTCTGGCATACCATACCTGTTGGGCGCCTTGAAATGCGTGGTAATAACAGGACACGTATGTCATTACCGCTCTTTCATCGGGTTTAATCATATTAACCATTTCTGTATGGAATGGGATAATCGACTCAGAATTGGTGCCCAAAAACAACTCAATTTGAATACAATTCCTAAATCTAAAGCAGTTTCTAATTGAATATTAATCGCCGTTAAGATCGAGAAATTGCAGATTCAGTTCATTTGTACGGAAGCTGTCTATTGACTGGTCGGGGGAGTGACGGCCGCACTTGAAATACAGAGATTAGACCTGAAAAGTATCATTAGATCTGCTAATTGTGTCTCGCGATAAGATGCGGATAAAAGGTGCCGAACAGACGATGACTGCAATCGCTATCATAAAACTTGAATTATTTTCAGAGATAATGAATGTCTGACTGAATAAACATTTGAAATGAATCCGAGATTCGAGAAATTTCTATTTGGTTTAGAACTTTTAAAAAACAATTTGGAAGTGTTTTTTAGCAAATTGTAAAACTGAGGACTACTTGCAAACGATTAGTGCCAACTATAGTGTAGACAAACAGATGAGACATACCCTCCGCGTCCAACATTCTCGGAATATTCAAGTGTTTCTCTGCGATATCAAACGCTAGATTCAAATTCTCCAGCGGATTGTCTTTAGACAACTTGTTGTAGTCGAGCAGATCGGGTCTGTGTCTGTGGATTAAGGCACAGAAGGCCAGACCGTCCTTCCAGCTCAGGTGGAAGTTCTGGACGTTCACGTTCTTATAGGGAGCTGTCTTCCGCTGACACCATAACAGCAGACCTTCTTTGGCAGTCATTTCTACAACGAATCACACATTCATTGAGTTTCTAATTTGATTTCATATCATATCATATCGTTTCATGCCTTCGACCGAAATGTCTTGAATGGCGAATCTGAGAATTATTGTCCAAATCAAGCCTAAAGTCATTTTCGTGTTGCCGTCGACGATCTCTTCGGCGCCGATCGACACTAATTTGACGCCTTTGCTGGCGATGAAGTCGAGGGCTTTGTTAACATTCGCGATCTTATGGAAACGCATTTTTCCGCGGTCTGGCTTCGGCAGAGTCTCTCCAGATATCACTTCCAGCAGAAGCATCAGTTTGAGACCATTCCTGAAGTCTTCCTCAATGTTCTCGATAGCTGTGTTGGCTTTGCGGAGATGGGAATTACACCACGCGGTGAATGTCTGGTTAAAGATATTGCCATCGATTACTAAATTTATAATTTTCCATAAAAAAGCAAATCAGATTTGGTCTGATTTGGCGAACGATTTGCTTTCAAATTTCCATTAATAGAAAGATTTTTTTTTGTCTGCGGAAGCCCTGAGAAAAGCCGGTCATTAATCAGAACCATATCTGAACCAAATATCTGAGATGTTTATCGAATAAAAAATAATTATTGAGATGAATGACATCAACGATATTGTTATCATTTAATAACAGTGAGGAACAAAATAATTGCCAAATCTTTTAATTGAATATTTAATTTTGGAATTATGTTTTGTTATGTAATGTCTTGCAAAGTAATGAACGGAAGGAATGTCGGCTTTATATCCGATTCATAGCTCTCAAACACTTTTCATATTAAGTTCATATAAAAAGTTTTTAAAAGCTCTCAAAACAAAAACGAAAATTCGCGCAAATATAAGACATTAGCCGATAAGCCGTCAGCCAAATGAACGCTTCAAATAATTTTTCGGTGATGTGAGCCCAGACTCAGACACAAAGTGGTATTAGATTAATGCCAACAAAACCACTCAATCTTTATAATTGTTTTTTTGTGTCTCATCTGAATTTTTTCATTCGTTTCCATGAGATATGTCTATAAGTGATGTGCAGAGCATTTATGAGAATATCCTTTGAAAACTTTTTGAAACTTTCGGAAGTTTGAAAACAAATTCGAAAACAGTTGTGAAGAGCTGTGCGTCTGTCGGAGTGTCTGTCCTTTTGGTGGTTATTAGAAAAGTAATGAACGAATTAAAGCGATTCAGTGTTTAGTGTTTCTGCAAACTCAGAGTCTGAATACCAGAGCGATGTCAGTATAGTCAGCGAAAAAACAAAACCCGAGAACTGTTGTATTGGCGAACGGCATGTATGGTGTCGTGTCGTGGAAGTGGTTGAGCTCTGAGTCGGTCTAAATTTAGTGCAGAAACTGAGTGAACTGGTGTAGCAAAGCAACCATTGCTGAGCCCAGACCTGATCTCTCAGTCATCTGCATGTGTCAGCTCAAGTCAGCCATATATGGAGCCAATGCTCAGCACCACTGAGAATAAGTCGATCTGATATTAATACTCAATCGCATCCGACATATAGACAAACAACGGATCGCTAATCAAAGCCGTCGGCGTTAATCACAATAATAATCGCGACTCGACTCGACTTCGTTACTCCAGAGTGAGTGCCAGACATGAGTCGTCGTGAGTCTGTCTGCGAGCGCTGTCACGACTTATCGCTACTCCGAGTGACAAAAAGTTATGAAAATGTTTGACATTTATTATAATTATCACCAGAGAAGCAAAACATTGATTTGAATCGAGTCTACAATTTCTTAATCTATTCGAGACTTTCAGTTCACTATATTTAGGACTTTAATTGCTTTTCACAACTCTTTTGGTTTGTTTTGTCTATCAATCAAAAACCATATCAAATAATAGTGTTTTAAACTAAATTCATGTTTAGTTCGATAGGAATTCCATCGGATGTTATGAAACGATCGACAGAAGCGCCTGTTTTAAGGGTGTGCTCTCGACTCCTATCAAATGCCCGTCGAGAATGAAAACCTTAAAAGATGTCTAAATGTCTGTGCAATGCATTCAATGCCTTCACTGACGGCAATAAATGTTTGTTTTGAATATTTTTCAAATCTAATTAGAATTTCAAATACAATTCTGCGCTCAGCACAGCTCCGATAAGATAACCCCATTTGGATTGCACTCAAATAGCGGTCATTAATAAAACAAAACCAATAAAATCGGATCACAAGTGCCGGACAGACGACTCGCTCTTTCCTCTCTCAGGTCCCACACATTTCTACGAAAATTATTTCGATTCGGAAATTCCAGATCGAAAGCCCATAAAATAGAGTGTCTGCCAGACTGCCACTCGACAAATCCCACGAGCCTTTCGGCCACGAGCGGAGTGGCAGTGGTGGCCGGCCATTGGCCAAACCCCAGTCCAGACCCCGCTCTACAAATATTTTAATGTGATTTGAGTTTAGGGCCAAATTGCAAGAGTGAATGCCGAAACAAAATATAACGAATAATTATGTTATCGAGAGATGAATCATAAAAAATATTTATCAAACAATCGTTGTTTCAAATCTACAACACTATAGCGGTGTTGTGAACCAGTTTGACCTCAAATATTATTAGAGTTGTGCTCAGAGTTAGGCTCTGTTTGGCTCTGGAGAACGCCAAAGGGGAACAACAACGAAGTCAATGTCCAGCAGATCTACTCTTCCCTCATCTGATCCAACACTGAGACCAAGTCTGGCCTCACTTCGCAATTATTACTCAATTTTTTTGAAACAACAAAAGCATATGATTTGAAACGAGACATAGTATGACAATCAAATCAAATCAAATCATTTGATCTCTCGATTAGAGACAGCAATGAAACCAAATATTTCCTGACGTATGAGCTATTGCTAAGGACTCAGTCAAACAGAGAAGGAAAACATTCGGAATATTTAGAATAACTAAGGATAGGCCGATATGTCGAATGTCGTGTGCAATACCCACCAGAGTTGTCGACTCTCAAGGCATTTAAATCTCAGAACACATTTGTTTAAAGCAATAGAAAAGTCAACAATCATTGGACGACTCACTTAATTGCATCGAAAGAGTGCAGTTACCAGGTTATCGTCAATAGTGTCCACAAAAGTGAGTCAGAATGATGCATGAGCACTAATTAAATTTAATAATGAGCTGACAACATGTTATCTATATAATTAACTCTAAATATTTGTACCCAAATCAACGCCAAATGTTGTTTTCGGTTTCGTTTTTTGTGTTTCTGACGACAACTCAAAGCGAACCAACTCAAGAGTCAGAAAAGTTTAACAAGAATAGTGTGTCTCATCTGATCTTACTATCAAATGAATGGCTAATTAACTGATTGTTAATTATGATCACAATTGGCGGTAATTGTCACCAATTAGTGCTTAGAGACGAGGAAATTGTGTTTCATTGGAAACAAATCATTGAATTTCAAGTGATATCTAAACAATTCAACACTAAATCAGTGATAATAAAAGCGAATTTCATGATTGGGTGTGTATTATATCAAAAGTGGTACAAAAGTCAAACACAATTACAGTGTTACCTCCATTCTGGCAGACTCACCGTGCTCGAAAAAAATCTGCCAGAATCGAATTTTGCTACAATCGAA
>JAQGBE010000332.1:0-20827 GCA_034698225.1 Scheloribates latipes | reverse complement strand
GTGAACTGCATTGGTGAGCCTCTCGGCAAACAAACTTTGCTTTCACTTCGAGTATTTGGTCCTTGAATTGGGTCTTATCTCTCATTAGAAATCATTTCTAGTTTCCAATCAAACATTAGTCGAGTTTCACAAAGAAAAGGCATTTCTAAACCAGAATTTCAGCCAAACATGTCTTTAGCCATGACTTTGTCGCGAATCAAACTCTTGACCTCTCCGTCCAATCAATTGCTCAAAACTCTTGTCAACAGCTATAAGGCCACCAATTATTGTCTTCAGGTCTGCCAATCGCGACAGTTGTCAGGTATTGTTGGCCTAATTGTTTGCAATCGATGTTAACTCATATAACGTTGTCTTCACATAAGACCGACGCTATAGTGATAAACACGAATGGCTGGTCTTAGACGCGACCAAAAAGGTGGGAACCGTCGGCATCTCTAAGTACGCCGAAGAGGCGTTGGGTGATGTCGTCTATGTCCAGCTGCCAGATGTGGGCAATCAGTTCGAGCAGAACGGTATAGCCATCTGATTGTGAGTGTGATTGTGGTATTCAATTATGGTTCTGCTCGTTGACAGACGAAGTCGGGGCCGTCGAGAGCGTGAAGGCGGCCTCAGAGATATTCACACCCGTGTCCGGACAGATCACGCAAGTGAACGACAAGTTGGAAGACAAGCCCGGTTTGTATTAATATTGCATTGGTCACCAATATGATTCAATATGTGCTTGCTTGTGCCAGGTTTGGTCAACTCATCTTGCTATGATGACGGCTGGCTCTTCAAGATAGAGCTCTCCAAGAAGGAAGAGTTGGACAAATTGATGGACGAAGACTCGTACCAAAAGTATTTGAAGTCAATTCGCGAAGAATAGGCGAATCGTAATCATGTTTGACATCAACTCAATTGCAATCCAATCCAATGAAAGTATTAAAATTTTTTATTTGCAATAAATGTTAAAATTTTAGAGAAATTAAATTAAATTGAAGTCAAGTCCAGTGATTGAAGTGATTGAGGGCTAAGCGTTGGATTCGTTGGGATTGATTAGAGTGATGAGCATATAGTCCTTGTCTGCAACGCAAGACATTGGTCAGTGATCGCTACCATCAGAACCAATTTGAGGAATACCTGGAACCACAACGAACTCGTATTTCTTGGTCTTAATCTTGATGAACGTGAGCTCGTCGTTGTCGATGAGCGCCCGTTTGGCCCTTTCGACGATCTGAGCGATGGTCAGTCCATACGATTGGTTCGTTTCGTTGCTCTCATTCAGAGTTGTCTTAATGACAACGCCTTCCGAGTCGACCACAATTACGCCGATCACTCCCTTATGCGATGAGTGGATCCGTTTAAGAGTTTCGTCGATTTCGGTCTGAAAAACAAATGCATTATCTTATCTACCAATAAGTTGATCGCAATTGTCGTCTCATATATCGATATCTCTAATTGTGGGCAAATAACTACACTTTTTAACAACTATAATGAAAATAGTCTTCAATTCCGACACCAAATTTGAAACTGATATGTCATCGATGTTTCAGATGACATATCAGAAGACATCAAACACTAATCAAGTCTTCTGAAATCCGAGTGATTGACTCAATTAAAGTCCATTTCAACGATTGAAAACATTTGAGAAAAATTAACTGAATTACCATTTTTTTGGTAGATTTGGTGTCAAACGACTTGTGATCACTGATCAGACAAATGAAGACAACTGACAAACCAATCACTGAATGATTGAGTGATCACTTGAGACCAAAACAAATGCAACGCTTTGACAGTCAGTGACAGTCAAACGCATGCGTTGTCATTGCGTTTGGGCGCAGATGTAAACAAAGCGATGGACTGACTGACTGACCATTGGATCAGTTAGTGATCTCTTCGGCACAAACAACCCATTTGTAGAATATCTATTGATTTTTGTTAACAATCCTCAACTGTCTAAACATGTCTTCGAACAAAGACCGAAAGTCAAGACCGAACTCAAAAGCTAAATCGGGGTCGAGTTCTGCCAACACCTCTTCAGCCGATACCTCTTTGGCCAACACTTCGGCTAATTTCGACTCCAAACTAATGGAAGCGCTCAAACATTACGACACTTTGTATGTTAAACAGTTGGGTGTAATGTATTTGATTTGATGTCCACTATCTGGTCGACAGCTACGACGCCGCCCCTCCCGGACTGGTCAGAGACGACGCCGAACGACCGGAGGACTGTATTCCAGACCTTCCCGAGAACGCGGCCGCCCGTGACTTCTTATCCAAAGCGCCCACAAAAGGTCTTTGGATGCCTTTGGGCAAAGAGGTTAAGGTTATGAAGTGCTGGCGGTGTAAGACATACGGCCACAGAACTGGGGATAAGGAATGTCCGCTGTTCTTGAGTGGCAACAAAGAGATGGAACAGTTCAGGTATATCCACGAAGACCCGATGTATAACTACATCCAGCAGAACCAAGTCAAAGACAGACAGCAGACCAAAGTTGAACAGTTGAAAGCACTTTTGGAACAGAGTTCGTCGAGCAGTTCCAGTTCGAGCTCAAGCAGTAGTAGTGACGACACATCCTCTTCATCTTCATCTGAAAGTAGCTCCTCTTCAAGTGACGACCCCAGAAGCAAAAGGAAAGAATCGCATAAACGAAAGCGACATAAAAGTCGGGATAAAAAGCGATCCAAACGTAGAAAGAAATGAATTTAACTTTAATTTTACCCTTAATTTAATTTAACTTAATTTTATTTGGATTTTAATGAAATTTTAATTTAAATGCAAAATAAACTAAGAGCATGAACATGAACATGAGCATGTGAGCCCATGTGACCATCTTCTATTGGCTATTGACATACTCTGGTCATCCGATTCAACCGCTTTCATCACTTTCATCAAACTTTTCTTTCGAAAAGTTTTGACGCGAGTCGAGACTAAATTGAGTCCAAACGAAGGAATATTCCTTTAAAATTCTAAAATGAAGTTTCAGTTCACATATAATCTATAAAATTGAGGAATGTTTTGACGAATTGATAAACGTTTGACCAATTTTGGACCAATCGATGCATTCTTTGAATCGCAATCCAAACCCAATCGGAATCACATTTGCAATCAGTATTGGATTGCATTGAATGCCTTCCCATAGCAGTGGAGTCAGCGCTCACTTCCCAGCAGTGATCCCAACGTTTCCACTCAACCAAAGGTCACAACAGAGCGAACGCATTGAACGCATAGACGAGGACTCGAGACGAGAGACAGAACTGAGAGACAGACTGTCCTTGACTTCACTGCAGAAGAGTTTTAGTTTGCAATCAATCGGTATTCAAATCAAAGACCTTTCGCTCGCTATTGAAAAACAAGTGATTGACTGACGGTTAGAGTTGACGCCAGATATTGCTTTACAAGAAATCATTCAATCGGATCCGGTCTTCAGTGATGGCAAGTCTCAACTTCGTGAGGGGTGTCTGCGCCAAGAAGTCGCTGTCGATGGCGCCGGTCGTGAACTCTGTGCGACACCAAAGGTATGTCCTGTCACTGACACCTATGCAAGACCTGTCACGACCTGCTGTCCCGCAGCTGGTGGTCACACGTCGAGATGGGTCCGCCCGACGCCATCCTCGGTGTCACCGAAGCCTACAAGAAGGACACGAACCCGAAGAAAATCAATTTAGGTGTCGGCGCCTATCGGGACGACAACGGAAAGCCATATGTTTTGCCATCTGTTCTCAAAGCAGAAGAAATTCTTAACACAAAGAATTTAGACAAAGAATATCTTCCAATCAGCGGTTTGGCTGACTTCACGACCGCGACGGCCAAACTGGCGTTCGGTGACAACAGCCGAGTGATCACTGAAGGATTGGTATGTCTTCTGATAGTTTCACACAAAAGAAGTGACACTTTTGTGGAACACAGAACTCGACAGTTCAGGGAATCTCAGGCACGGGATCACTGATGTTGGGCGCGAACTTCTTGAGGGACTTCCACCAAGGACCCAAGGAGGTGTACATGCCGACGCCCACCTGGGGCAACCACATCCCGCTGTTCAAGCGAGCAGGGTTCACTGTCAAGCAGTACCGATATTACGACCCCAAGACCTGCGGATTCGACTTCAACGGCGCCCTCCAAGACATGGCCAAAATACCGGAGAAGGCAGTCGTTCTATTGCATGCGTGCGCTCACAACCCGACGGGCGTCGACCCGAAGGTAATGATTGATCTGAACTCAACTGCCTATCAGTTGATCTCTATATACACCCAAAGCCCGAACAATGGAAAGAGATGTCCAAGGTCATAAAGGCACGCAAACTGTTCCCCTTCTTGGATATGGCATATCAAGGGTTCGCCACCGGCGACATCGATCGGGACGCGACGGCTGTGCGCCAGTTCATAGAGGACGGCCATCAGATAGCTTTGGCGCAGTCGTTCGCCAAGAATATGGGACTCTATGGCGAACGGGTCGGTGCGTTCACTCTGACCTCGGGCTCGAAGGACGAGGCGGCGAAAGTGATGTCGCAAATCAAGATCATAATCAGACCGCTCTACTCGAACCCTCCCGTTCACGGCGCGAGAATCGCATCGCTGATTATGAATGACCCGACTCTGAGAGGCCAATGGCTTAAAGACGTGAAAGGAATGGCCGATCGAATCATTTCCGTGCGGACACAGCTGAGGGAAGGCCTGAAGCGCGAGGGCTCGTCGCGCAACTGGCAGCACATCACTGACCAAATCGGAATGTTCTGCTTCACCGGTATGGACAAGGATCAGGTGGAGAGGCTGACCAAGGAGTACAGCGTCTACCTGACCAAAGACGGCCGCATCTCTATGGCCGGAGTGACCTCCAAGAACGTGGACTATTTGGCGCACGCGATGCACAGCGTCACCAAATGAGTGGCTCTCGAGGTATGCCCATAATGACCATAATTAGGTTTGACTACAATTGAAAACTATATTTAGTCCGAAATCATGTTTTGGTTAACATTACGACTAATTGTAAAATAAAATTTTAGAACTGTTTCAGAAATATTTTATGTCATCAATGAGTTGACCAATGATTGCAAGATCTGAGAGATTATCTGATTTTCGCGATTTTGGCCTTTTTGGTGGCTTTGGCCGCAGCGGCCGCCGCCTTACGCTCGGCCTCTGTCTCCTCGAATATGACTGTCGGCTCCTCGAATGGGTGCAACTCTTTGTCGTATATGTCTTCCGGCAGCTCCTCTTTGACGTCTTCGGCATAGAATGTCGGAAACGGCGGCGGGTTTTCAATCTTATGTCGTCTGAAACGCAGGAAAGGGTTAGAAACGGCAACGAATGGCAACCAAGAATGCAATGATTACTTGTCATCAGTTCCGCAGTCTTTAATATAGACAAAGTTGCCGTTATCTCCCGGAACGGCCGGTCCCTGAACCCAAATCACGTTATACTTGGTATTAATCCTCCAAACTTTGAGACCGACGATAGTTCTCCGCTCAGAGCCCATATGTCCGGGCATTTTGGTGCCCTTCCACGGGCCCATGTCTTTTCTGCCCCTGGCAATAGTGCCGGGCCTTCGATGTGCTTTAGTAACGCCTCTGTATTTGTCCAGTCCTTTAAAGCCCCAGCGCTTTATCACTCCCTGAAAGCCGTGATCTTTGGTTACGCCGTAAACGTTGACGTAATCGCCAACTCGGAAATGAGTGGCCATAAGAGGAGTTCCCGGCATTAGTTTTGCGTCGGGTGTGACGAAAAAGCGAGTGATTTTGTTCTTAGGAATAACTCCGGACTCGGCAAACAATCCCCGATAGGCGGACGTGAACTTTCTCGGGTCAGCACTTTCGGCGCCGACCACAACCACCGCCTTATTTAGCGAACGTCTCTTCAATTTATAAAAGGTTTCGCGTCTCTGTTCGGACCACTCCTCAGGGCTGTAGTATCTAATCACATGGTTGTCGACAATCTGAAGAGCGGTAGTAATCAATTTTTGACCCGACTTTGTCCACATCGGGTATAAACCAAGTTTGCGGGCGATAAGACCGGTTCGTACAGAATCGGCGGCAAACTCTTGTCGTGGCAATAGATCGGTCTTCAGAGGTGACTGTTGTTCACTTTGATCTTTGATGTAGTCGTCGACAAACTTGACGTTAGTGCGAGACAAGTAGTTCTTGTGCGGCACGTCTTGACGGGAGTGTGTTTGCGGCAACCAATGGAAGGGATGAGTCTTCCGTCTCTTCTTGGTCTTAGCGGTGTAGTGACCATTGCGCCGCTGGTCGGTCGCCACCAGCGACGGCATCACGATATTGTCGTTGACGACATTGAGGCGATTGGTCTGTTTGGCCACTCGCCAGACGGTCCGCAATGTCTGCAGTGGTGGACAGAGAAGCGACGAAATCAAAGACATTATAAACCGAACCAAAACATTGACTAAAACTCAAACATTTGCCTCACTTTCAGCGCATTAGAGCCACAAATGTCTGCAAAACTTTGCGCTCATTTGTACGACACGTGAGTTTGTTTTGTTTTGGTTTGGTTTGGTTTGGCATTCAATTAAAGCTCTGTTTGTTTCGTTTCGCTGACAATCATGTCTTTGGATCAGTTGAACCGATTGTTTGGCAAAACAAACGAAGATCTCATGTTTTGCCAGCAGAAGATCGACAATTGGACAAAGTTTCTGAATGACTATTTGGCTCTCGAGACCCGATTGGCCACAATCGCCGATACGACCAGACATGAGGTGATGGTTCCGATTGGCGGAACTGATTTGGCGTTTATGGACGGATACATCAAACATACCAATGAAATACTGGTCCTCTTGGGAGACAACTATTTCGTCGAGAGGTCGGCCAAACAGGCAAAAGAGATCGTCGGCCGAAGAGTCGGCAAATGCCGACAAATGCTCGAAGAACTCGATAACGAGAGGACACATCTCCAGAATTGGTTGGCCTTCTCTAAAGAGATCGGCGATGAAAAGGAAGAGTTTGTGGAAATCGTTGAGGAATACGACGAAGAAAAAGAAAAGCAATGGAGAGAAGAGCACAGGAGAAGAGTGAGAGAACATAAGTTGTCGGAGAAGTCGGACAATAGAGTGGATGAGACGGAAGTGTTGAGAAGATTGGAAGAGTTGGAGTTGAAAGAGAGTGGATGTGAGTCTCAAAAACCGGAACTGAAGTCGATTCTCAAAAATCCATTAAAACGCGAAGAGAGCGCCGAAAAGGACAAAAATGTGTCTTTCGTTGAGTCAAAGCCTTCGGTTTCGATGGCCACCGAAGAGGAGCCGAACGACGACTCGAATGCTTCGCCTTTCAAGAATGAGGTCATAGAGCGGGACATCGAGTCCGAGCTGTTGGCGGCCGGAAGTGCCGTCACTTCGGTTGAGCTCAAGTCGTCGCCAAAAATCGTTTCGCGATTTAAAGCCAATCGAATGAAGAAATGAATTATCGGTTGAAGTCATTTATTTTTGATACTTATATTTCAAATAATATAATAATAATAATAATTTGGTATAAAATCCCAAAATATTGAATTCCAGTGAGAAGTCCTAAACCGACACAAAAACTATTCGTCTGACATATGTCTGATATGTTAACTTCGTTTGATATGTTTGTATGCAATGCTTCGATGGAAAGCAGTCTCTCATTAATTAAAGAATAAAATAATTAAATAAAAACTAACTAAAAGCTCATTAAATAAAAACCGTTGTATAAAATGAATGTTTGAGCGCAAGGATTGACTTAATCTGTGATAAGCCGTGAAAACCGACACCTATTTAGAGCATAAATAAAAGACTAGGACTAGAAAGTGATGATTGTCTTTGACAGAGCGTTTGGTTCAGTCAGTTGTGGCGATAAGTACTTCGGTATAAATAGTTTTGAATCCAATGAATGGCAGTTTCGATGTTTTGGATGGCGTTTAGAGGACGGGATCTGAACTGATCTGAGATGAGACTTGTGTTGAGCTTTTGTTTAGTGAAACGACAATTGGATCCGATCTGACGTTTCATTTGGATAACCGCTTGGAACTGCTGCGCGGCGGCGTCAGTATGGCGCCCGACCGGGTGGCCATCGGACTGCTCACTGGCGACACCGCCCGCGCCTCTTCACTCTCAGCCCACTCTGACTGCTGTTGGCTTTGCTTTAAGTGTGCCTTTTCCTAGTGGTCACCAAAGACAAGACAATTGTTAGCATTGTTTGTTCCACTACTTCCAGGACTCGTGGGTACTAACCAAAAGCTGGAGGTCGACGGTATGGCTTTGGATTGTACGGTACGGAGGATTAGACTCTTCGTCTTCGGGCAGCTTCGGCTGGAATTTCTGATGATCGAAACCCTCGTCTTTTATGGCCAATGCGAACGGAATCATCCAAACAACGCATTCTCTGATTTCGCTCATTTTGATGCCTGAAGAAGAGTGGTTACAATTGTAGACAATGCCAACAGCAGAGCTGCACAAGACATACCTGTGCACTGATAGACTATGTCTTCGTTGGTGAAGTGATAGAGAGCTGAGGCGGCGATAATCGAATAGGAATAGGCCAGAGATCCGATATCGAGGACGCAGAGGTCGACCAGATGTGCGATTTGAGCGAAGAGTTGCGAATGATATTCAGGAATGAGGAACGAGTCGTCGTCGCGCCGCAGCCGACGGGAGTTCTCCTTCTCGTGAGTGGCGTAGAGTTGCATATAGACTGTGAGCCAATTGTTTGCGGTCATCGGACACAAGTCCCAGTTGAGCGCCTTCAGAATGACTAGTTCTTTGCTGGTTATCTCCGGTTCATTGCACGCGCCGTCCGTCACGTACGCGAACTCTGCCATCTTAGGCGGGTATATCTCCTCGATCTTGGCCGCGATGAACAGACAGGTGATGCCCAACAGTTGGAGCTGTTGTTTCGGGATATCTGATTGGTATGAGAGGTATCGGTCGATCAAATCGATGCACAGGTAATACGTGTCCCGATTCAGGCGATACACTTCGCAGACTTCGCTCAACCAATCCATGAGAATGGATCGCATCCGCGCCTGAAGTGTCGGATGTCTGTGAAGCATAAGTGCGTTCCTCTGATACACTTCGTCTTTGGAGACCATTAGGTCCCACAGTTCTCTGGCGTCGGCCCAACTGAACGCGGGCAGAGGCGACGTCCGCAGAGGGCTCAGAGAGGTGTGCGATGTAGGAGTGAGCACATCGATGGCCAGCGTCCGGAACTGTTTGCTAAGGACTTGCTGTGACTTGCCTTTGCTCGACTTGTGCGAGGCTGAAGACTTCAACGAACTGCTCCTTCTCTTGGGCTTTATATCATCTTCGCTGCTGTCGTGTAAAGTGATTATTTCGATCTCATCTCTGTCGTCGAGTTCCGGTCTTTTTTGGAGCGGACACTTCCTCTTCCGAGAGGTTCTTCGAGATTCCTTCGCACATACGGCCGAGTCCTAGTGGACACAAGTGACGGGTCAGATACTGGCGCTACAACACTCGACATTCGATAGATAGACAGCTAATTAAGCAATTAATTAAAATTAACGCTCAATTAATGTCGATTTAAACAACTGGTTATCGCATTTCAAACTAAGTCACAGCTGACAGCCATTGAAGTCGATTAACCCTTTGTCTCGATTCATATGGAAAATACATTAAATTCGAAAATTGCCAAAATGTGCAAGATAGCAGCATGCAGGTGGTGAGTTGGTCTACAAGTGTGTCATCGCAGACACCGCCACTGGCCATCACCAGTCATGGCCAACATCGGCAAAGACAACGCAAGGCTGGCTTTAGGCGCAAAGCGCGGTCATAAATATAGGGCGTATTTTGAGGAAAAAATTTAGGAAAAAATATTTTACTCAAAAAATCATCTAGGTACATTATCTACAATGTTGTCGGGCAGGTCTGACTTTGAAAAAAATTAGCAAGGTGGTCAGTGAAAGGCCAGAGGTGTCGGTTTGTAGCGGGCGTTAGGCCAACAAAGCCTCTTTGTTGACGCGCACTTAGCCTTAATTTTGCATTAATTAGTTGGCATCGAAATTGGCCAAAATGCAGCTGGACACTTTGCAGGTGGTGTGCGGTCATGTGAGTGGCCAATGGCGCGACCAGTGGTCAGACCCGAGCCATTCAATGGTAGCAATGAGCGGCAAAACATTGCGCCCAAAGGCAGTGCGAGCGCTATAATGAGGGGAAGACTCACCATAGCTCTGGTCGATTGTCACCACTTTCAGGTCACTTATAGGTCCGTCACTGCAATGTCAGTGAGTAGTGGTCGAGACCTAAGTGAGAGGCCGTCGGTGAAAGTGGTCGCCGGGACTGGAAGAGTGGAGCGAAGCGGCAAAGAGAGGCTCTGATTGTGTGGCGCAGAGCGGGAATGGGTTTGCGCTCAACCGGAGAGACGAGCGCTCAGACAACGAGAGAGCGATCGCTCGGCGAGAGTGACACCAAAGCCAAAGACAGCGCTATTGCTGTGAGTGAGTGACGTCAACGCGATGTCTGCTCTCACTCACAGGTGATTGGATTGGATTGCATTGGCAGCGGAGACAGCGCTCGCACGCCATCTCTCGGCGATGCAGTCGACGCGACTCAGTGCACCACTGGTCTGGTCTGGTCTGATCGATGCCGAAGAATTTGAGGATCAGATCCTAGTTTAGGGCACAAACGACAACCAGATTTGCACACAATTAGGACATTGAGAATAACAAACACATTAACAGTAAATCAAATTTAATTCAATTGCCATTGATTTGAGGCTAACCTAAAACAAATACAACTCTATACAGGAGTCTATTTTGGGATCAATTATAAACAATCGACAATTCAAGACAAATAATAAACTAAAATAAGCTTCGTTGGTGTCATTGGTGTCCTCCGATCCACTAATCCCTGGTCATACTGATCGGGTCGAGTTTGATCTCGGGGTCGAACTTGAAGCTGAGGCTGGTCAGGGTCTTCTCATCTTTGATGCCGTAACTTCGGGCCACTCTTTCCATGTCTTCCTGAAGACCTTTGACCACTTGAGGAGTGGCGTCGACCAAACCGTTGGTCGCATTCTTCGACTTCTGGTCGTATTCGCGGATTTTGTCGACAAAGAGCTTCTGAATGGGATCTGTGGGAGTGGTGGCCGTTGCCATCAGTCGGTAACCATTTCGGTAGATGTGACCGACGTTTGCATTCAATTTGATTATTTGAGTCAACATTTCGGTTGAGTTTTACTGAATGACCGCTAATTGAATGCAATAACCGATGTTTTGGTCGCCGATGACTGACCTTAGAGTGGATCCAATCGCTAAAGACGTTCACTCTTTCAATGCCCTCTAAGTGTGAGCCCTCACTCGAGTCGACTCAACGCAAGACCTCATTCACCGTCTCTGATGTGTCACAGCGTTTGTGAACTGCCGGTGGAAACAAATGACAACCAAATCAGTGATCACTTCATCTGATCAAAGCTCTTGGTTTCAGACCAATTCTAATCATATTCAGACGATATGACCATTTCTAATACATTAATAAACGAATCATTTAAGACATTTGGTATGAAATTATTGATTTTGTCCACAATTTAGTCAAATATTTTGTTCTTCAGATGTCGTAATTGTTTGTTAGACTCAGATCGTAAGCAAACATTTGTTGTGATTCTTCAGGCAAGCGATGGCATCGATAAGACTTCTGCGAAGACCTCTTCAGTTGGTCTCATCGGTCGTTAGCCGACAATTGAGTCCCATTGCATACGCCTTACCAAAGCGATGGCAGACCAGCGGCAATCAGGTGGAGAAGAAGGAGCCGAAGCCGACGGTTCGGGTGCACGACGAGGCCAAACGGAAACAGTTGACCGAATTCGGCACTTATTTGGCCGAATGTCTGCCCAAATACGTGCAGAAGATTCAACTGACGTATTGCGACGAACTGGAAGTGCTGATCGCACCCGAAGGAGTGATTCCGGTGATCCAGTTCTTGAAGGACAACCATTCGGCGCAGTTCACGAACCTGTCGGACATCTGCGGCGTGGATGTGCCCACTCGTCAGTACCGGTTCGAAGTGGTCTACAACCTGTTGTCGTTGCGGTACAACTCGCGCATCCGAGTGAAGACATACACCGACGAACTGACTCCTCTCGACTCAATCACATCCATACACAAAGGCGCCAATTGGTATGAGCGCGAGGTCTGGGATATGTTCGGCGTCTTCTTCGTAGGTCACCCGGACATGAGGCGGATTCTCACTGATTACGGCTTCGAAGGACATCCCTTTCGTAAGGATTTCCCTTTGAGTGGATATACAGAGGTTTGAGTTCTTTGTTTCAACGACTTGTTGTTAACCGCAATGCCTGTCCGTTAGTGCCGTTACGACGATGAGGTCAAACGGGTGGTCATCGAACCCCTGGAGCTGAGCCAAGAGTTCCGCAAATTTGACTTACAGTCTCCTTGGGAGCAGTTCCCCAACTATAGGACTGAAGCACTTCCCGTCGAAGAAATACCTTTGCCTCAGACGTCAGCGCCGGATGCGAAACAGGAGGCGAAGAAATAGTGCTTTCTTTGTAGTGTGTATTTAGATGTGTTTGTATTGAGTTCTGGTCTTAAAGTTGGTTTCGATTAGAAAATAAATTTAATTCGCTTTTAATTTAAAAGAGTTTAAATGTAAATAAGAAATGATTAATGCATTTCAAAAATAAATAACCTTTGAATCACTTCAACAAACTATTCCATCTGTTAATTCATTTGATGTGCAAATTGTTGACCAAATCACTGATATTTTGCTTGAACTGGTCGAAGGAGAAGTTGCGGACCACGTGTTCGTGTCCGGCAGAGCCCATCTCTCGGGCCAGACTCCGGTCTAATACAAACTTTTTCATTGCTTTCGCGAAATCTTTCGGTTCGGGTTCACAGAGAAAACCTGTCTCTTCGTGTTTGACTGTCTCTCGAGGACCGCCACTGTTGACCGCAATAACCGGACGGTTCATATACATGGCCTCTAAGGGCACAATTCCGAAGTGTTCGTTGTCAGGCGTGTAGACAACGGCAGTACAACTGTGGAGAAGGAGCTGCTTCTGACTGTCTGAGGGCGACCTCAAGAACGACACTTTGTCGTCAACCTCGAGCTCCTTGGCTAAGCTGACCAATTCCTCGTAGTGCTGCCGATTTTCGTCCACTAAAAGGTCGTAACCGCCGACCAAAATCAAGTGAACCGTTTTCTTGATTTGCGAGCTATTCATGTCTTCGTATAGCTCTTTGAGTGCTCTGATAGCGAGTCCAATGTTTTTCTTGCGTTCGTAGCGATTGATTGACAGGAAAACAGTTGCGATGTCTTTGAGCTTCAAATCGTTGAGATCTCCTTCGAGTTTGCGGTCAAACGCAGAAAAATTGAGTGACGGATAGACGACATGAATATCAGTCTTGGAAAGGCTTGTGAATGTCTTTCGGAACATCTCTGCAGTGAACTTCGAGTTAACCACAACGACATCCGCCAAACCGGTTGTCCACTCCTCCAACCAATCGATGGGATATCGATATATTTTCTTGAGGACACTTCTGCGTTGAGTGAGTAGTTGGTCCGGGAAGTGACAGTAGAAGATGACCTTCTTTTTGGACAGCTTTAGGATAGGAATGGCGGCCGATATCTGGTCACAGAATATGAGATCAAAATCTCGACCGGAGAAGAATACGATATAAATGGCAGCGATCATCATCCGATAGTAGGCCATCAAAGCCCGACATTTGCCGAACACCGACCGCGGAAACCAATCGCCGACAACAGTCACGTCGAGTGTGCCGTCGCGGGTCTCCTCGAAGCAGTGGTTCCGGTCGTGATGTGAGGTCACGATCTCGACCTCTGCCGGCAAAGTCTTGAGCACCAGAGCAGCGTCGACGACAAGCCGTTCGGCGCCACCGATGCCTAAGTCCGGGTGAAGTATCAGCACTTTCATTGTCGAGCGGAGGCTGTCATCAGTGGTCAGTCATCAGTGATATGGTGTCTGAAGTCGAGTGCAAACAGACGTGTCGTTCAGAAACTTGTGACTCAAACCAACGCAACTCTGCTCTCAATCTCCACAACCGGTGACTCAGTTGTGAACCCAAACACCAGTTTGCATACAAATGTAAACAAATGGCTTAAAAGGCGTAAACTTTTGGTCACTTACTTGCAGTGAATTTGATTTTGATTTGAAGACATTTATCTTAATCCAGACAATTGTCTCGATTGCGAGCCGCCACTTGACATTGAGTTAGCTCATCTGATGAGCATGCACATCGGGTGATAGGTCTCTAGACCTAATGAAACACCTGAAGACGATTTGATGTCCGATTAAGTCGTTGTTTAAATTGCAAACCAAAACAAATTGTATGTAATTTATATTTGAATTTGTAATTTGCATTGATGTGCAATTAAGATAGACCAGGTAGAGGTACAGCTGCTATCAGTTTATCCAGCATTTTCTCAAGGCTTTTGCATTAATTCCAATTTTCCTTAAATTCTTTGAATTGCATCCTTTATTGTTCTTATATATAAAATCATAAGTTAATATATTTATAAACTTAATTATACTTAAGTTATGATTAAAATGATGGTCAATGACTTGATCTTAACCCGCAAGTCCTTAAAGTCAACCGCAATGGCCGACAAAGACTACTCTCCGCTCAGCAATGCCTGTGTTCGGGCGCTCAACGACAAGATGTACGACAAACGAAAAGCGGCCGCTCTTGAGATCGAAAAGTTGGTTACCATTTATGTGATAATAGATGAAATTAACCGAGTTGATTTACTAGAATGGCCAGAGATTTCGCCGCTGCCGGCAAAGTGGAACAGATCAAGCGGCTGATGAAGATATTGGGACAGGACTTGACGCTCTCTAATAACCCGAACTCTAGGAAAGGCGGTCTCATTGGGTTGGCAGCGATGGCCATCGCTTTGGGCAAAGAGTCCACGGCTTATATTGAGGATATGATACGTCCGATGCTGTCCTGCTTCTCAGACCAGGACTCAAGAGTTCGTTACTATGCCTGTGAAGCTCTTTATAATGTGGTCAAAGTCTGCCGCTCTGACGTCTTGAAGCTGTTCAATGAAGTGTTCGACTCTTTGTCCAAATTGGCCGCCGATCCCGACCAGAATGTCAAGAGTGGAGCAGAACTGTTGGACCGATTGATGAAAGACATAGTGACCGAAAGTGCTTCTTTCGATTTGATCGGTTTCATCGATTTGCTGAGAGACCGGTTGTACAGCAATAATCCATTTTCTCGCCAATTCATCGTTTCCTGGATATCACTCTTGGACTCTGTGCCTGACATCGATGTCATAGTCTTCCTGCCAAAACTGTTGGACGGATTGTTCAAAATATTGGCCGATCCGACGCCAGAGATACACAAGATGACCGAGAACGTTTTGGCCGAGTTCCTCTTCAAAATAATCCAGAATCCATCAAAAGCCGACTTCGCATCGATGATCAATATTCTGACCGTTCATTCCCAGCAAACGGACGACCCTTTAGTACAATACACAGCTCTCACGTGGCTCAAGGAGTTCATCAATTTGGCCAACAGTAAAGAACTGCTGACCTATTCGGCCAGTATTCTGACTGCAATACTTCCCTGTCTCACATCATCCTCCGAACAAAGCGAAGACTCCGACGACAAGAACAAAGTGACGACGAATATCAATATCCGAGAAGTGGCCAAAGTGTTGAACTACAGTCTCATGCAATTGGTGACGATGCAGGACAGCCAACACGACGACATCAGTCCCACTATCGGCGAACAAAGCCACGGCGCGACCGCAACAATGAGCTCTTCCCGCAATGAGACCACTCATACGCCCGACCCGACCACCAACTCGTTGGACTTGGCCAGTGTTCTCGACGTTTTGGTTCGGGAGCTCAAGTTAGGCGAAAACACGTCCACTTTGAGCAAAATGGCTGTTCTTCGATGGATCCTTCATCTTCACGCTAAGGTTCCGCAGAAGATAGTGAATCACTTGGAGAGCGAACTCTTTCCGGTGCTTCTCAAGACTTTGTCGGACAAATCAGACGAAGTTGTGTTACTCGACCTCAAAGTGTTAGCCCAGATATTCACGTCTCCTGCGAGCGTCGAGTCTGACAGTAGGGTTGGAGTGAATGACAGCTCGTTTTTCTTCACTAAATTCATGACTGATTTGCTGAAACTGTTCGACACCAACGCCACTGTACTCGAGGAGAGGGGCTCTTTCATCATCAGACAGCTCTGCACTCTGATGACAGCCGAAGACATATACAGGTCGTTGTCTGAAATACTGCTCGACTACGAAGATCTGCGCTTTGCCTACACGATAGTCACCAAACTCAACACTATTCTACTGACCTCGAGTGAACTGTTTGAGCTCAGGAGTCAACTGAAATGTCTAAAAACTGATGAGAGCTGTTCGCTCTTCTGTTGTCTGTACAGAACGTGGTGTCACTCTCCGGTGGCTACGGTTTCCCTCTGTTTCCTAACCAAAAACTACAGACACGCCTGTGATCTGCTCCTACTTTTCGGTGATCTCAATCTGACGCTTGAATTCCTCACCGAAGTCGACCAAATGGTCCAACTCTTGGAGTCACCCATATTTGCCTGTAATACGCAGACCTGATTAGTGAGCCTTATCTGACTTGTTATGTCAATTCAATTAGATTTGAGACTCGAGTTGTTGGACGTGGAGAACAACGGCGATCTGGTTAAGAGTCTGTACGGACTTCTCATGCTTCTGCCCCAAAGCGAGGCCTTTCATCTGTTGAGAAAGCGCTTGCAATGTGTGCCCAACTTTAAGCTCTACTCCTCTTCAGAATCTAAAAGGTAATTAACAATAAACCCGAAAGAAGTGAATCAATTTAAAACAAATTAACGCTTTCTCTCTGTCTGTCGATTAGGAACGGTGTCAGTAAAGTGAGTCCAACTCAGCCTCATATGGACTTCAAGGAACTGCTCCGACACTTCCATTCTGTTCAGCAGAGGCACCAGAACTGGAGTCGAGCGGCGGAAACGTGGAATCGAATCAATGAAAGGCCTTATAATTTATGAATTTCGACCACTTGTTAAGACCATTAGTCAAAAGTCTAGAATGAATTAACATTTTAAATCGAATCTATATAAATATCAATATAACCATGTTGCATTACGTTATTTCCTTAAATGATGACTTTTATTGAAATTAATTGAATTTCAACTCAAATTTCATTAACAATTCAATTATTGGTCTCAATTGGGGCGCAAACCCCACGCTATGAGCCAATGATATCAGTAATCAAACGCCCATTAGTTATATGGTTTGATGTCTTTGCGCTCTTCCTCGTGAGGACCGGCACTGGAACTGACATGAAGTCCATTAATGTGAGAGATTTTGTTACTCTAAACTCATTTATTGCTCATCTCTTACATAATAGTCGAGTATTATAAATGACTTGTCTATAGATATAACCGACGTTTAAGTTTTAGCTCACTTTAGAGGTCACTGACACTGACATCGCAGGTCTAATCGAGTGCTGATTCCTGTGCTCTCCGCCTGTGTGTCGGCGCAGAGCAGAACAGAGACGAGGAATTAGAAACGAGGAATTGGAATATGCATTGAAATGAGCGAAGAAGTTATGCCAACGGCTTCACAACTCGACACTCGCCTCAACGACAATGGATGTGAACCATCACTGCAGAGATCGCACCCGAGTTATGCTAATTAGGCGATCAATTAGGGACCGGCCGAACGCCAACACTCACCTATAACTCCGGTGCAAATTGGCACCAGAGTTGAGTGTTGAGTGACACCATTAGCTTGCATTAGATTGCATGCTAGTTGACTGTAATTTGCAAAATCATAACTCATTGTGATTTGGGCTCTACTCTCAATAGAGCGGTAATAAACCAAATGAGAGCCAAAAGACTCCAAAAATATTTTTTGCGGAATTGACGTTCACTCAGGAGTTGTGGAGTGATTAGGAACGGTAGGAAAGGATAGCAACCCATTGGACGATAGCAACCGAGAGTCTCACAGATTATTAATTTGATGGCAATTTTCGCGGCAACTCATCCGAGCATTCATTCTGTATAGGAATAAAAGTTATATTTAGTCGATGAGTGTCTTGTCGTGAATGAGGAACCGTTGAAATGATTTTTCAGTCTATTATTTATATTTAATTTCGGTCGATATTACTTAAAGTTAATATTGAAATCTCAAGTGTCGAGTGCAGTGCAGTACCGGTGCAGACACCGAGTGCTCGGATCGGCTCGTCTTTGAGCACTGGGATCAGTGATAGTGGGCGATGGCATGTGTTGGCAGAGTTGGCCAAACATTGAGATACGAACGATAAGCAAATAATAAACAAAAAGTGGCCAAAACTCTATACTCGACTCTATTCTTGCAGTAATCAAAATGTATGGTCGAGTGCCGCAAAAGGCATCCTCGAGTCGAGTCTAGTCGAGTCGAGTCGTGTTCAGTCACATACAGGTCTGAGTGGTTTTAGATGTGCTGCAAGTCTTCTTTGAACCCTAAATACTGTGTTTAACGATAGCATGAAATACAGCTTTTTTCTAATGTTGTGTTTCGCTTGGATTTGATGTGAATCTGATGTGCAGAGAAGGCAGAGCTGAGCCAAAGCTGAGCCAAAGCGGCGGCCCTTCAGTGCCTTCAGTGGTTCGGTGTATGCGTTGAGTGCAGCCAATGGTGAAGTGAATGCATTGACTTCGCGATCAATTACACCAAATATCGATTCATTTCATTGTTTTCTCTCGTGTTTTGTTCCACAGTCGACGATGCAGTCGACAAATGCATTGCATTGCAATCGATTGCCGAGTCGACCGAATTAGACTCAATTTGAATGAATCCCAATTAAAGAGCAATCGAGTGCTAATCACGACAAACGAGTGCATCGCATCTCATCTCATCTCCAATGGATGTGTGAGTGAGTGAGTGAGTGAGCGCTCACTGTCTGACAGTCTGTCCGTCGCTTCACTGTGTGTTCACTGTGTGTTCAGTTGTCTTGTGCTGTGTTGTGGTGTCTCTGAGTCTGAGTCTGACGCTGAGTCTGACCCCCAATCCATAGCCACAAACAGCCAAACACTACAAACCATACCAACACTGCAATCAAATCCAATGCAAGCAATGCTTCGATGACTTCTCACATCACAACTGTCTTCACCGGAAGTCTCCTCTC
This sequence comes from Scheloribates latipes, assembly GCA_034698225.1. Lineage (NCBI taxonomy): Eukaryota > Metazoa > Arthropoda > Arachnida > Sarcoptiformes > Scheloribatidae > Scheloribates > Scheloribates pallidulus. Next base: position 1,769 of record JAQGBE010000332.1, on the reverse strand, counting down.
ATTGTCTTTCTGAGCCAATAGTCTTTGTGTCATCTGAAGTGACCATTGGTTGGCAATTAGTATTCATCGCATACAGTGATTGTCATTGTCTTTGGATCCAATGGAACCGCAATTCGTGGTGGAGAGGGATTGCAGTGCTTTGGGAGGACTCTTCCAGATTATCATCAATGACATGAAGGTATGGCACATGTGATACACTGATAGTGATATACAAAGACTATACAGTATGGCATCTGATCCGAGCGGTGATCGATGGCATTCACTTGTTATTTATAGTCTTGTTTGCAGTCGTTTATTAATAATCTTTGACTTTATTGACGAATTGAATCCAATTTTCGTGTGAAGTACTAAACAAATAAATAATTGGATTATATCTGAGTTAAAGTAAATAAGACATTGTGTTAATAAAGACCCGGTATTTGGTCGGGAGATGATTGTCACCGATCATACAACGGGTCGACAAGTGTTTCATCTTTTTCTGCTATTTATTTGTCTAATCAATACTTTAATTACGATTTCAGTCGGGAAACGGCAATTGGGATGACTTTGTGGTAAAGGCGACCAAATTTCATACACAATTAAAGTAAGTCTAAATTGCAATTAAATTAAATGAAATAGAAATTGATTAACAAATTGATTAGCAAAACGATTCTTGTGTTTAATGCATGACAAGTAATGAGTGAAAACTTTTGTCTCTTTTGTCTTCGCATACAATATATCCGTTGATAAAAAGTAGTGTCAATTGAAGCGAAACAAAAGCAAATCAACTCTTTTGTCGCGAAATGTCATTTCTCTTATTTGTTGGTTTGATTGTCTGTCAAATGATGTCTAACCCTCTCTAATGTAATGTTTTCCCTCTCAGGGCAACCATATCGTCGTCGACTGCATTCCTCGATGCCTTCCAGAAGATCGCAGATATGGCGACCAGCACTCGAGGTATGCCTCAAGACATTCGCTAATACAGTATTATAATCCAGTAATTATAATACTCGTCCTCTATAGCCAAGTCAAGTCAAGTGAAGGCATTGTATTAGTGAATGCGATCTCTGTTATAATTAACCCGTTTTTACTATAATTATTGAAAGGCGTATCACGTATTGCAAAGTTTAACGGCTTTTTTGCTTCTTATGGCCGATCGCTCGTTGTTTTTATGAATCGCCATTCAGTCCTTAAATATCTTGATAACGAGTATTTCAATGAATTTGTAACACAATATAACGGGTAATAAATAGAATGAGTTTGAATTGGGTGAGAGGGCGGACGGGAGAGGCACTGGCACTGCACTGGCACTCCAAGAGCACAACATTTTCGGCTAAATGTAGTCTTATTTTATTTAATTATTTATATAACGATTTGCACTTAAGGAGCGATTCTTCTAATAAATTGGTCCAATTTTAATTGAACTTGCAATTAGACCACAGGTTAGTGCGTGTGTGGGAAAGCGTCGAGTTTGCGATTCGAGTTTTTGCGAGTTTTTAGTTGTAAGTTAAGTTCAATGCAACCTATTTATGAAGAGATAATATCTGATCGAAAAGCGGCCGATCCTTTGATTCGGCAAATTAGGAGCGGATTCCCCACAAGGCTTACGGCCAGTCGTCGCCACTCAAACACAACACAACTGTTTGCTTATAAACTATTAATAGACTATCATTTGGTTTATTGTTTTGTTCAACAAATTTAAACAAAAAAGACTGGTTTTGCTAAATGATTGCAAATCAATTGTAATTTTGGTGCAAATTTGGTGTTGAAAATGATTAGAAATGATTAGA
>JAQGBE010000331.1:0-20828 GCA_034698225.1 Scheloribates latipes | reverse complement strand
TGATCTGCGAATAACTGGGCGGCAGTTCGTACTTCGGCGGCAAATCGTTGGACACCATCGACAGTTGCGTCGATCCAGTATACGTCTGGCCATCACTCACGCGGTTGTCTAACGTGACACTGAAGTGCTGCGACTCAGCCGATAGTCGACCGTCCGTTTGGTCACTTCTGTCAACAGATGTGTCGCTAGTTTTGTGCTTCAGATAGGAGTTCATGAATGCGATGATAAAAATAATGGACAACAAGGAAAAAAATCACTCCAATGTAGAGAACGGGCGGTTCGATAATACTCGATATGAAGCATAAATAATAAGACCGCGATTACCATCAAATAATGTGTTGGAACAGTCGCTCATCTCATGTTGGCCTCGGGTGATAGACGAGTACAATAGGCTTCAGCTCATAATTTATTAAGTGTCAGCATTTTATCAAAAGTCAACATCGGCTACAAATAGAATTTGATCATGCACACCAACAACAATTCATATATCTAGATCGATTATTCTATTAGATGAAGTGGCAATATAGCTCTAGTCTCAAACGCTGACTAACAAACTCCCAGCTAGTCTGTTGTGATGTTCAATTGTGAGCTGCGTTCTTGGTTCTTGATAGTTTTCAATTGAATCGATTCATAGACAATGTGCTATAAATCCGAATTAGTCAGTCAACTTTGGCTCTCCAGGAGCAACTTCTACAGTTGTCGCGCCCTAATAAGCCACCGGTGGTGACCGGGGCAGCCATTGGCTAATGTAATGCTAGGGCACCAAAGTCTAGCTAGTGATCAAGGTGAAGCTTCAAGGTAGGGCTCTCTGAAATTTCACAAATTTTTTCAAATCAAACGTAATTTCGCCAATTTTTCAGTGTATTATCAAAAGAATATTTCTTTATCAGTGAATTGAGTGAAACGAATAGATATCGGAGTTAATGTGAATCTCATAAACGGCTCAATAATCACATCTTCGGTCGATTAGAGTTACCGTCGAATCCCATTCGAAATTCCCGTTGAATGCCATATAATTCTATATGTTTGGTGAATGTGTGCTCAGCGAAGCACAATTGAGCAAAAACACTGTGAAAGCAAGTTTTTGTAAATTATTTATTCTATTTGACCTATCATAAGCATAATTATAGTCACCGTTTTCGTCCCTAAACTTTGTGAAAATCATTTAGAAAATACATTATTCAAAAAATTTTAATTTGTTTTTCAATTTCATAAAACTTCGTGAAATTTCAAGTCGCATAATTTGAATTCGCCCGGTTCTATAGATTAATTTAGTAATGTTGATGTAAATAATTAGTTTATAGTACCCTTGGAAAGTACAATACACAGTTCACTCTCGGTATAACCATTGTTGGTGCTAAAGAAAATTAATCTGTTTATCTGTTTATATCATAATTGTTGGTTATATCCGATTGAGTACTAAATGTTTTTCTCAAGTGATTACCAAAATTAATTTGCAATCAAAAAACATTAATTGTAATATAACTCAATTCAAACATTATCAGCTCTATTTACATATTTAAATCTATCTTAGTATAATACAAGTGCATAAAAATTGAAATTCATATGGAGAAACAGCTAGCGTTTTATGTATGATCTGGCTACAATCAAATGCCTAATATTAAATGCAACCAAATGGACAAAATCGGTTCAGACGAATAGATAAGTCTGACTAGTTAGAGCTAATTGTATGGTTATATCGAGTTCAATCTGTATACGGAATAGGGAGCTATAGTTTCTGTAAAATGTTGAATAAAAGGGGCGTTAAATAGGAATTGAATTGAATTGAAATGTCAATTTTTATGCAGAGTTAACCATTTTATTTAGTGCTTGTCTATCTAGCTAACTATGTCTATCTAAACTTATATCCAGTTCAATGTTCAATATCTAGTCATGAATATTGCAATCGAAAACAAACAACTTTTGATTTGTTGTAAATGTTTCACTAAAAATATCGTCCGAAACGTTGAAATTGGAAATAAATGACAATCAGATGCGATCAGAATCGGTGAAATTAACTAGGTTACTCTCAGGAGGTCCCACTGGTGCCGCCCACTCAGTAGTACGTCTCGAGCTCGACCCAACCGCCCGGGTTCCGGCGCAAGATGAAGCGGCGGGCCTCGTCGTAGAAGAATATCAGCAGCGAGAAAGGCAACGCTGGAAACCACCAAGAGAATCTGCAAGGGTAATGCACAATGGGATTCAGATTCAGATTCAGGTTCAGATTGAGCAATGGCTTGAGCAAACAGACTCTTAGCAAGCACAAATAGAAACCACTTCTTATTGATCTGGCATTGAACGGTAGACCGGGCAATAAAACCTTGTTCAGGTTATTTATAGAGTGGTATATTGATATGAATTGTATTGTATAGGCTATGCTATTAATGTTTGATCTAGGTCGCCAATGTTGCGTGATGAGAATCGTGGGCTGCAGGAGGAAGCGATGCAATTGCATGCTCAATTGCTGCCAATTCGATTCGATATGATTGTGCGAGCATTAGCATGGCCATTGATGGGTAAGTATTAGTATTAGCATTAGCATTAGCATGGTGCTATAGGAAGAGCACTCGTCCAAACCGGTGGTGGATTACTAGGAAGCAGTATTAGAGTGGGTTCGCCAACCGAGCAATAGTCCAAATCCTTTGAAAATTGCTTTCTATTGGCGCTGTGCTGGCGATGTCTGTATTAGCCTCTCCTCTGATTTTGTAATCAAATTTTCATTTCATAACTTAATCTTATTTTTCAAACTAAAGGGATTTGACTGGCATTAGAAAAACTGTTCGATGTTTTCAGGATTAACTGTAATATTGGCTCAGAATCTCAAATGAATTAAAAAGTTCTGTTCTATTCGTCACAAAAATCTATTCCTCGTTGAATGTGAACTCGAGTCCAAAGGGACTACTTTTTGGCGTTTCGTACGGAATACCAAACGATTGTTATATGGCTTATAACGCGGTGGCCATCGCTGCGCACCATTTGCCAGGTTTATGGCCACCACTCCAACACACCGATAGATATTAAATGCCGGCTTAATGTGGCTAGAGCACCGGGGCCAGTGGCAAGCTAGCCTCCATCAAATTGATACCACTCTCAGAGCATATTAGATGAGCAAGGCACTTCTAATGGCTTATTAGGGCTAAATAATAAATGTCATAATAACTTACTTTAATGGATATAATCTGAGAAGTACAGGCATTCCCGGACAGTAGGATAAAAACGCTGCTAAAATGGTCTCGAAGACCAGACCGAAGTTGAGCACATGATTCCTGGGTGAGAGAGGAGAGGGCGTAATGTCAGTCATCGGATGTGGTTTATCAGAGAGTGGTCCCAGTGCTCACCTCATTCCCTGGTGGAGAATAGAGTTGCGTCTGGTTTTACAGATGATGAGGTCAGCCCACTGCACCACCACGATGGACACGAAGAAGGCCGTGTGACACGTGTACTCGACCTGCTTGCGGGCCTTATATGTCTGGGTGAGAGTGAACAGGACAAGACAAGAGGGTCACGAACACGAGTCAGACCGCGCCAGTCAGTCACTCACCCATTCCTGTCCGTAGGAGTCTCTCAGATCGTTGACAGCCTTGGAGTCCCAGTCCTTCCTCAGGCCGAAGAGGTAGTCAGACTTGAAGCCGTACTCCGCCATTATGACGAAGTAGGCGTAGAAGCCGGCCGCGGCCTGGATCATACCGATCTGGCCGTACGACACCGATATGAGCCGCTCGTTCACCAGTTTGTCCTTCTGTGGGTTCCGGGGCTGGCGTTTCATTATATCACTTTCGGCCTATAGAGGAGACAAAGAGATGCCATCAGTGACTGTGACTGTGAGACTGAGAGTGACTTCGACTGTATTCTTATGCAAATCGTTTGATCGAAACCTAATTATCATTAAAAATAACATAAACTAACATCAATTCTCTTGTATTTTCTCGCCCTTATAATTACTTAAAGTTCCATTATGTAGCAAGATAATGATTCTATTTGCCGCAAGGCCGCCTCTATTCCATTTGTGCCATGCTCCAATATTTAAATTAACTATTGCTCTGACTTAATGATGAAATATAATGCCATTTCTTCTTATTCTCGAAGACTACTGTATAATAGCAAAGATGGCGACAATATATTCAAATTCGAGTCCCATTACGACCTCACAGGGCATTGCAAGTATCGATCCCGACCTTAATCACTAGGAAGTGCTGTATTAATAGCGCCAATCAGATACAATCAGATACAATCTAGCTAAATTAGAGTCAAATTCTTGGCAAGCGATTCCCTATACCTCTCCAATTCAAAAGTAAAAAAATTAATTAAATCTGGCGATAATTAAATGTGCACAATTAACAAGGTGACAAACACCCATTTATTCTGGCAAATGTCAAAACGTTGTTTCGTTTTTTTCCACTGAATCGTGCTAAGAATGCTCAAACACATTTTAAATTTAAAACTGCCCCAAGGTTGTTCAAGGAACTAGAATGTGTGTGTGCTTTGCTTTCGACGACCAAATTCCAAACTAATAAATAAGATTATTTAAATTAGCCTCAATGTGCCTTGATACATGCTTGTGTGCGCACTGGTGAGCTGCGTGTATTGGTTGGATGTATTGTATTACGACGTTATGTGCTATTAATCTAAAAGAAAATTGAAAGGAAACAACACTCGAGGCTAAGACGAGTCTATCGAATGACAGCCAAGGCGTACGCCCACAGAGAGTGCCAGTATTTTAGTTTCACAGAGCTATTTCGTAAGAAGACCAATCTGTCCTTGTGGTTATTTGGTGATGGACAAAAATTAGCAATTTTAAATTTATACTAGCTGCGCTAAGGGGATTTATATCCAGAGCTCTCTAATAGATAAGACGAGACGCGTTGGATGACTGCCAGCCATTGGCTCAGATCTCTTCACTCAGCGCACAATACCTCCGACTCAACACTTCTCTGCGATTTACCACTAATTTTAGGCTTAATTTTGTGCAATAATTGAATGTCTGAATAGGTTTATGTCATTTGCATATGAATTGCAAATAATAGCTGACATATTCGCCATTAATTGTGACACTCGAGGCCTGGGGTTAATGTGAATGTCGTGCCTCGTCGACTGTCAACCGGGTTATTGCGGACCACATCACACAACACCAAACTCACTCACTCGGCACTAATACCAAGATATTACTCGTCCTTTTGTTTGCTCTGACACTATGGATGCCTCGAGAAAGTGTCTAGGATCTAAATGCAGTATTCCTCAAGAATTTTAGGAATTTCCAATTCAGTCGATCTAACGCACTGGTAGATGACTGAGCTAGATTAACCACTAAAGTCTATTGGTTGGCATTGGCCAAGCTGAGTGTTTGTGATCAAGGTAGTCATTGGGCACTGACCTGTTCGTAGGCCAATGAGATGGCGGGCACCATATCAGTGCCCAAGTCGATGCACAGAATGGTGACCGTTCCCAGAGGTAACGGCACATTGAATATAATGAAGAAGAGGAAGGGCGAGATCTCCGGTATATTACTGGTCAGTGTGTATGCGATCGACTTCTTCAGGTTGTCGAAGATGAGTCGGCCCTCTTCGACGCCTGTCACGATTGAGGCGAAGTTGTCGTCGAGCAGAATCATGTCGGCCGCCTGTTTCGAGACATCGCTGCCCGCTATACCCATAGCCACTCCGATGTCGGCCTTCTTGAGTGCGGGCGAGTCGTTGACGCCATCGCCGGTGACGGCAACGATAGCGCCCTGTCGTTGACAGCCCTCGACAATAATCAGCTTCTGTTGCGGTGACGTCCGCGCGAACACTATCTCCGTGTGGTATCGCAGCAGTTCGTCCAACTGATCGCCGTTCATGTCCTTCAGGTCCTGGCCGTGAATGACAGCTGCCTTCGCGTCGCGAGGATTCACGTCTTCGATCGGTATGTTTAGTCTGAGAGCAATGTCTTCGACGGTTTCCGTGCCTTCAATCAGAAATTGTTTGGCAAATCAGATTCAATTGAGATATTGGACGGCAATGGAAATGGAAATTGCATTTCGTGTCGTGTAGTGCATGTGTTTCCTCTATGTGTGGTGAGCCGTGAGGACAGACCATCGATCGCCAGACACCATTGTAGAGCTAGCGAGCTAAGTTGACCTAAGCCACACTGAGCCCCACTATCATCGCATTATTCCACAACTAGTGTTGGCCTCAAATAATTAGGGCGTAGACTAGAAATCTGTTTCTATCGTCAATAGCTATAGACTATAGAAGAGAATAGCTAAATGTTCAAGGCAAAATAAATTATCGTGCCATTTGTCTGGCTATTAATAATACAATTGAGCGCAGTGAATATGAATTAGCTCATTTATTTGATAATTTGATATTGGCCATCTTGCACAGTTGCCATTCACCAGTCACCAGTGACAATGTGCCATGATAATCATGATAATTAAGGCACGCATTATTACTATTGATGACTGTCCTCGACAATTGCCTCCCTCTGGACATCTCTGGTCGCAAATTAAATGCATTGAAAACATTGAGTTTTGCTATTAATTAAATAGAATTTCTCTTCAAAAGTGAGCGCAAAATGACTTCTTGTTTGGCGATCGCATTAAACAGTGAGACTCAGAGCTCACAAAATGTTATTCAAATGGGATTTTATATCACGAAATATGTATTCCATTAAGAATTTTACTGTCATTTAATGCCAAAAATAATTCCGTAAATTCTGATTAAATTACTTTTCTGTTCATATAAACTCAGTTAATGTATGTGCGATATGTACGGACAGTATTGCCGGTATTGTACGCGCAAATCGATTAATTATGAATTGTGTGCGAACGGCAAAAGCGATCGCATTATAGCTCGAAGTTTGCCTCAATTCTCATGGTATCCAACATTGGGATCGTTGCGATCGCATAACACTCGACACAGTTATCGGCTGCTCCGAGCCAAATGAGCCATGCACGCCAATTGGCCATGCACCACAGCCACCAGTGCGGACACAGCACATAGAACACTGTGCCGGGTCGTTGAGATACATGCCAGCGAACGCCGGTTGGCATCGCGTTCGCCAATTAATTGGCTCTCATTTCAGAATTAGAACCGAATCGAACCTAATATTAGACTCCGAGTCAGTTTAATTACACTATAATTAGCGATATGTGTGTCTGACGTAACCCAAGACGCGTTTGGCTGCAGGTCTTCAGCTAATTTGTCAATTGCCATTTGATCCATGGTATCATGGCTTGGATGCCAATTGCATCGCAAGCCTCGCAATGCCTCTTATCGTCCAATTAATTAATGTTTGAGCGCTCTTCAAAAACAATAAACTAGCAATTATTTCATATAAAACATTTCACGGCAGCCAATCAATAGAGTCAGTGATGTAGAGCAGAGTAGAGCAGTGTAGAGCAACCTTGCGCAATATGACAGCGCTGTTTGGCCAGGTTTATCCTGCTATTTCAGGTGGCAATCGACTCGACTGATAGTAAGCCAGCTTTAGATTAAATAATTGATCGAATGGCCAATGAAAACAATGGGAAGTGAGAGGAAAGACAACACTGGGAAGAGAGGCAACAGTGAGAACAGTGCCGAAGGATATCCTCATATAATAATAATAACAATATTTGCGCAAAAATAGTGTAATTTATATAAAAATAGTTTAGTTTTTATTATTATGTAATGAATAATGGATTTCATGAGACATAAGAGCTATCGGAGTAATGGCTTTTAATCAAACAGAAACCCTCCATAAAAGCGGTTCAACAATCACAATCACAATCACAATCGCAGGGCTGGCTCCACCATGCACCTTGCACAGCTGCACCTTGCACCACAGCTATGCGCCTTACAAGGAGTCAAAATATCTAGATTGTTTTGCAAACTGTCTCAAAAATTCAAAAACTTCCTCAGAGTTATAGCATTGCGTTGGGGGAGTGGAAAGTTTGGTACAGGTATACGATAAGGGGTGCGGAGCGGGCAATAAATCCCCGGACAGTCAATGCATTTCACTTCGAGATATACTGCAATCACTGATAAGTCATTGTCTCTTACCTTCTGATATAATGCCGACGGCTTTGGCGATGGCCTTGGCTGTGATGGGGTGGTCGCCGGTCACCATGATCACTTTGATTCCGGCGCTTCGGCATTTGGCCACAGCGTCCGGCACTGCCGCTCTCGGCGGGTCGATCATCGAGACTAAGCCCAAGAAGCGGAGGTTACTGAGCGGGAAGTTGGCCTCGTCGGCGTCGAATGGATAGCCGGGCGGGTACTTATCAGCTGGCAGTTTGAAGTCGCACATTCCTATCACGCGCTCGCCCAGACCTCCCAACTCGAGGTACGCGGCATTGAACGCATCTTTCATGTCCTCGTCTAATATCTTCTCCTCGCCGTTGATGAATATAGTGCCGGAGCGGTCGAGGATGCGTTCGGGCGCGCCCTTCATGCAGAGCAGATACGACGGGTCGTTGGGGTCCTCCGTCTCGTGAATGGTCACATGGTATTTGTTGGTCGAGTTGAACGGGATTTCACACACTTTCTGGTTTCGTTTCCTGAATTGAGTCACGTTTCCGATCGCTATTTCCATACACTTAAGAATGGCCGACTCGGAAGCATCGCCCGCGCACTCACTGGACAGATGCCAAGAAAGGAAGAGATCAATTGAGACCAAAGTGCACGACACGTGATGGGCACTCATCTATAGGATCACTCACCGCTTGAGAATGGGCACGTTGTCCTGTCCACCCTTGAACTCGGCGCGACTGCACAGAACACAGGCCCGACTCAACGCCTTCCAGCCCTGAGAGCTCTTGTCGTACTGAACGCCCGATTGGTCTTCAGTGGTGTCGGCCTCAATGATATGATTATCGAACCACATGTGAGCCACAGTCATCCGGTTCTGTGTCAACGTTCCGGTCTTATCGCTGCAAATGGTTGACGTCGAGCCCAATGTCTCCACGGCCTCCAAGTTCTTGACTAAACAGTTCTTTGACGCCATTCGTTTGGCGGTCAGAGTCAGACAGACGGTGACAGTAGCCAAGAGACCTGTGTTTGATCGCTGATCAGTTAATTGCTGTCATTTGATACGCTGTCAGATGAGATACCTTCGGGAACGTTGGCCACAATGATGCCGATAAGGAAGATGACGGCATCCAACCAGTGGTAGCCCAACACGAAAGCGATGACGAAGAATGTGATGCCCAGAAAGACTGCGACACCGGTGATGATGTGAATGAAGTGCTCGATCTCCCTGGCGATCGGCGTCTCGCCCATGGCCAGACCCGAGGCCAGGTTGGCGATGCGGCCCATTATGGTCCTATCGCCGGTGTTTATCACTATCCCAGTGGCGGCGCCCTCAACGCAATTGGTCGAGAAGAAGGCCAAGTTGCGGGTCTCGAGAGGGTTGTCGCTGGAGAGCTCGTTGGAACGGGTCTGGGGTTCGGATTCGCCGGTAAGCGACGAATTGTCTACTTTGCATCCGTGAGCTGTCATCGGAGACATCAGTGGTAATCAGATATGAATACGAATGCAATTCAATGCCGAAACAATTACATTTGATAACCCGAATGTCGGCCGGAATTCTGTCGCCGCCCTTCACTTCGACGATATCGCCGACAACCACCTCCTCGGCGGTAATAGTGTGCTTCTGGCCGTCTCTGACGATTGTGGCGAACTGCGGCACCAGGTTCTTGAATGACTCCATGATGGCCGACGACTTGGCCTCCTGGTAGTAGCTGAAGCAGCCCGTGATGATCACGACGGCGGACAACACGATGCCCAGGTAGAGCTGAGACAGGTAGAGAAGAGACAAACGTTAGTTGTGGTCAGTGATCGCTCGCACGTGGCATACGTTATCGGGTTGCGGCTCTTCGAAACTGGACGCTTGGATACCATATGCTAGGAAGCAGAGGATGGCTCCGATCCACAGAAGAAGTGCAAACCCGCCGAACAGTTGTTTGCAAAACTTGATCCACTCCGGGGTCTGTTTGGGAGGCGTCAGAGCGTTGGGTCCGTCCCTTTCCAGAACAGCTTTGGCCTGTGCGCTGGTCAGGCCGTTCTCGGGGTCGGCCTTTAGACGGACGTAGAGCTCCTCCAAGGGGATCTTGTGCTCGTCCATGGACACCTCCTGTTTGAGGTCGTCCAGGTTGTCCTTCTTCTCCTTCTTCTTGTCCTCGCTCTTGCCCTGTGCGCAGACGATTGAGGGAAGGCATGAGTGAAAGTGGTCTGCAAAGGGGTGAGAGTTGGCGGCTGTGGCGGACATACCATTTCGGTGGATCAGTTAGAGGGCAGACACAGAGAGAGACAGAGACAGACACAGAGCAGAACGAAATCTGTTGTTATCCTGGATTGCGTTGAGAGCGGAGTCTTCTCTTCACTTCTCTTTACTCGTCTCTCGTCTCCTCTCGTCTTCACTTCACTTCAGTTCACTCTCAGTCTCGACAGCAATGCAACGCTCAGTCAATGTCTAGGCTTCGCATGAGTTTCATGTCTCGTACAGAACAGTCGGTACAGTCAGAGCACAGTCAGTGCACACACAGCACAGCACCAGAGTGTGAGTGGAAGACTGAGCGCACAGAATATTCTTTGCCGCTCCAAATGTCATAGAGTTTGCGCCAAATACAGCTATAATTGTTAAAAATAGCTTAACATAGAGTGAAACTCAGTGGAGAGCAGAGGACCGGCACTCTGGCACTGGAACTGACTCCGTCTCCGACAACGGCTCGGCTCGGCTCACATTACGCCTCATCGCTGGCAATAAAAACTAATAAAATATGGATCGACTCATATCCAGACCTCTGTATTCAGTGTACGCCTCAGTGTTTGCCTGAATGCGAGTCGGAGTCAGACCGGAGTGCGTGTCGTGAGTGCGGGCTCTGCACAGACAGACAGCACAGCATAGCGTAGAGCGTAGACCAGAACAGATCAGACAGACTGTGCCTCACTCTGTGCCACTCGCGGCTAATGTAATGCAATTCGGTGTTCGCCTTCTGACGAGTCAGCACTAGTCCAACACAACACTCACAACACGTATTAATTTACAAACTTATCGTTTACCACAATATTGCGATATTGGCGTCGGATGTGCGCCAAAAACCAGCCAAACAGCGATCACTAATTGCGTCAAATGAGTCACTGCTCGCTATAACGGGTCTGTGAATCAGTTGCAGGGATGCAGTGAATCAGTGGACTCACTATTGGAGAACAGTTGGTCTCTCTCTCTCTCTCTCCTTCTCTCTCTCTCTGCCTCTGAGAGGAGGGAGAGATAGGCGTTGTTTGCATGTCGTGTCCAACGAGGCCTCAGTTCAGTTGAGCCAAGTTTCCATTAAGTTATACGATACGAGAGTAATGTTCCCAAAGATTACTGTAATTTACATTAAATAGCATTCAATGTGATCGTTGACTGTAGTTCTAAACCTGGTACTTATGAGGGGTTTGCAACTTGATTGTATGCACAGTGACCAGGTGCACTCTCAATTTGCCCATTAACTTGAAGGCCAAATGTTTAGAGCAATTAAATTAATTTATTGCGCTGTCGATTGAAAGTGGGATCAAATTGAGCTATCAAATTGAGCTAGTCACCTTGAACATGGCGAGTTGCCAGTGTAGAGAATGTGCAAAGTGGCAAATCTATAGGTAAATTACTCAACTCTCGACTCTCGAGTGTCCAATTGAGGAAGACTTCACCGAAAGGCCTGCATATCAAGTGTGCGAAGCGTTCGACTCCTCTATCGCTTTGTCAATAGTGTCTGCAAATGACAAAAACCAAGGAATCAGAAGCAAAAAAAATGCATTTCCATAAGCAATATAAGGTCTGTAGTGGTGAGCACAGGGCGCACACCACTCGACCAAATGTCGCGTAAGGGTAACCGGATTTAATGAATATTTATCAAATGTCTAATACTTTTATGCAAATAGATTATACAAAAGTGAATATTTATAGTTATATAAACGAGTGAAGACCAGTCAAGACATTAGTCGAACTGGACTTCTCTCCTGAATCTAAATGATTGATTAAAAAAGTTATAAAAAATTGATTTAAAACATTCCGAGCGATCACAGCTTCCTTCTGGTCGTACTCCTGGTAGATCTGGTCGATGGCATCTCCTTCTTCTCTTTTGCTTTACACGTGGCACTGCTTTTGCCATTCTCTGTCTGTTTCTTCATCTTCTGAATGGGTTTCACCTCAACGACCATCTCTTCTTTCGTGTCCTTTGTCTTAGCTCTGGTCCTTCTGGTGCCCACCGGCTCGTCAGCCGACTTGGTTCCTGTCACCTCTTGTTTGACTTTTTTGGCCTTATTTTCTTTAGTGCTTCCAGTCTTCGCTTCTGTCTCTTTGACCACTTTGACCTCCGCGTCCTTAGACTTGGTTCTTGTGCTCCTGGCGACCACCGGCTCCGCGAGAGCTTCACTTTGTGGCACATCTTGTTTTCTCTTTCTTGTTTTGACCTCAATTTCTGGTTTGTCTTTTGCTTTCCTCGTCTTAACTGTTTCTTTCACTTCAATCGCCGGTACTTTCTGATTGGCATCAGCTCTGGTTCTTCTAGTAGTCAATAGTGGTTGGGTCAGTGGTTCAATCGGTGGCACGTCTTGTTTGTTCTTTTTTGTTTTTGTCGGCTTCAAAGCAGTTTGTGTTTGGCCTCGATTTCGGGTCGGTTTGGAGACCACAGGTTCGGCCTTTTGAGTGGCTATGATCTCTCGTTTACTCTTTTGTTTAGTCTCTTTATTTTCTTTTATTATTTTGCTTTTCTTCTCTGTCTGTTTCTCCATCTTCTGAATGGGCTTCGCCTCAACGACCATCTCTTCTTCCGTGTCCTTTGTCTTAGCTCTGGTCCTTCTGGTGCCCATCGGCTCGACAGCCGATTTAGTTCGTGTCACCTCTTGTTTGACTTTTTTAGCCTTATTTTCTTTAACGTTTCCGGTCTTCGTTTCTGTCTCTTTGACTTCGGCCACTTTTAACTGTTCAACTTCTTCAAGCACTTCTTTGACCAGTTCTTCAAGAAGTTCTTTGACCTCTTCTTCAGGCACTTCTTTGACCTGTTCTTCGAGAAGTTCTTTGGCCTCTTCTTCAGGCACTTCTTTGACGTCTTCTACCGGCGCTTCTTTGACGTCTTCTACCGGCACTTCTTTGACGTCTTCTACCGGCGCTTCTTTGACGTCTTCTACCGGCGCTTCTTTGACGTCTTCTACCGGCGCCTCTTTGAACTGCTCTTCATTCGGTTCTGTGACCTTTTTCTTGCACTTGTTGAAGATGAATGTGGTGTCGAAGACAGTGATCTTGTCTTTGTTGGTAATTTCAATCTTTCGGCTACCGATCCGTTTGTCAATCGGACAGTTGTTTACCACAAAGTACTCGCCTTTGGATTGTCAGACAATTAGAATATGATTTGCTGTCGAGTTGCGGACAAACCTTTAATAAGGCGGATGAAGAACTCGGGCCCATCGACACCGCCGTCGGTCACAAACAACTCCAATTGGAACGGCTCTGGGTTTGTTGTCTTGAGGTCACAGACTCGGATGTCGTCCTCCTCCTGGTTCCCGATTGTCGTCGATCGGGAAGTGATACTGAACGCCGTAATCCTCGCTTTGGTCAGGTCGTCGGCCGAGCCGTTGATGGCGGCCATCGGCTGGCGTTCAGCCCTTAAAAGCACGAGTCGACCGAATCGCATACTTATCGCGGCTAAAAGTGGACACTAATTGTGATTAATTGTCGAAATTGTTTACAAACGAAATAATTGCGCCAAAAATCTTGTAAAGAAATGGTTGGACTCAAAAGTAACGTTTTTGCAGTGACGGCAGTGCGTTGGGAGAGGGGAGGAGAGGGGAGGAGAGGGGAGGAGAGGGGACGGGAGACCAGTCCAGGGGAGGAGAGGAGGAGAGCACTGGACGCCCGACACAACTCTCAAATTCAAAAATTCAAAAAACGCTCAATTATTTCATAAATGACGCTCAAAGTGACGCTCTTTTAGCGTCACTGACAGGCGTTGAGGGCTGTGATGGTGAGAGTCAATCCCCGGACGTATTGGACGGACAGCCGATGGCCTGGCATTGGTTCAGCCGTTGCATTGGTTGCCGTCTTTTGGCTCCATTTTGTGCCCAAACATTGAAAACAGTATTGAATTGAATGGCAAACGATTTCCCGCTTTTTGTACTTCAACTGCAAAAACAAAACCACAAACAAAACACAAGTTTTGTGTGAAATCGTGTTTCGGTGTCCGAAGAGTGACGCCGAGTGACCGCCAGTTGTGTTGCAGTGTTGGCCAGTCGTCGCCGAGCCTTCCCGACCAGTCGGGCCCGACCTTCGACGAGCCCTTCCCAGTATCTGTAGTGCTCTCGTGAGTGAGTCGGCCGTTGCACAGCAATACCTGACCGCTGACCACAATGCCATCCAAACGGGAAGTCGATGCTCTCAAGTCTGACCTGAAGGGCACCAAATCGAAAACACCGAAGCGGTCGCCGACAAAGACCAAGCACTTGGATGCGTCTTCGTCTGGAAGTTAGTTTTTGACCGGTTCTAACACTTCTTTTGCTAACTCCTATTGTTTGTGTTTTGTCCATCAGAGGCAAAGACAAAGCCCCGTCAAAGTCGGTCGAGATCGCGGTCCCGCAGCCGCACCCCGACCCGTAAGGACGCCTCTCGTACGGTTACGCCTCACATCAAGAGTGCCAAGAAGTCTGAGAAGAAGACCCCGAAGTCGGCCAAAAGTAACCCAAAAACACCGAAATCCAAGTCCGGGCCATCAAAACGGAAGAGCGATGCCAACGACAGCGGCAGTGCCCACAAGAAGATAAAGTCGGCGCTCAGCCCATCGACCTCCTCGTCCAGCAGAACGCCGGGAGTCCGCCGCTCGACGCGACTGACCGTTCAAAGTCCCCGAAGCGAACTGAAGTCGAAGATCGCGAAGAACGTGAACTTCGAAGACCGTCACCGCTCTGAGAGTCGACAGTCGGGTCAGACCGACAATCAAAACAAGGGATGGCTTTCCTATTGTTCTCTAATGTAATACAAATTGTGTTTTGTTTTTAATTTGAATTTGACATCTCTTTTGACAACATTTGACAAATTTATTTCTCATTTTTAATCAAATCATTCATTCAATGAAATCATACGACGATTTTCATCAAAGACTCATTTTTAAACCAATTGTAACCAATACTCTGTCTGACTGTACGAAAGGCACAAATGATTTTAATTTATATACCTATTAATTAATTTAATATAAATAATCTAATATTTAGTTAATTGAAATTTTATCTAAAGAACAGTATTTTTCTCTATCCTTATCGAGTGGACACGAATTTTGATAAAGACATTAAGACATTGTTCCACGAATTCTATGGTTAAACACAAACAAATTGTACAAAACTATTAGATTAATGTCACAAATGATTATTATCGATATATTTTCTATATTACTGATTGTATTAATTAATGATTTGCTATTAACGTAACATTAATTGTATTATCGACGGAATCTAAGAATACTCTTCAGATTCTGTTATCATATTCTGTATTATTTATGAATTATTTTATCAATGAGTTTCCGCACAAACCAATTGACGAAAAGTATTAACGAAAGTAACGATTGTAACCTCTCTTCGGGTGAAGGCCTTTATGTCTAACATCGGCTTTCGAACCATTATTTTGTAGTTAGAAATCAATTCCTATTTATCTCCGTATTGAGTATTGTTTGTCCCACTCATCCCATTATGTGTTGTAATACCCGATTCAATACATTCGACATTACTATGCATTTAATTGTCGCTCGAATTTGTTTACAAAATCTAATTTTGTTTTAATTTACAAGATATTGAAAGAATAAAATCTAAATGAGTCTGAAATGGCATTAGTTTTCTTCCGTGTGGTTCCCGTTTTGCATGTCGAGTGAACTTTACATCTTGGTGAATAGTTCCAATTGCATTCCAGTGATCTGGCTTGGTGCCACTGTCAAACGAACAAGTTTATCTACAAAATGTTTGGAATTTTATTCGATTTTATTCAATTCATTTACATTTGTTTTCTTTGAATACCTAATCAATAGTCGAAATGAAATGATAAACGCGTTTAGAATTGAAAACGAATTATAATTATTTGACTTAACATTGCATTGAAATTAATAACAATTTATTGAATATTAAATCAATAAAAAGATCATTTTGTGAGTTCGCAAAACTAGATTGAGCTTGGTCAACTTGTTGTATGTACCGGATTGGTGGCCACGAGTGACTCGGCTGGTCTGGCCAGTGGCCACCAGACAACTCAACAAGCTAATTGGGCACTAAGTCAGCGAGAATGAGCCGGACAGAGGACCGCTTAGGCCTGTGGCTGAAGAACCGTTCATTTTGATTGACGAGCGGCTCTTCAGAGACCTATCGGTCGACTGTCTTCGGCTGAGGAGGTCTGAGGTCACCGAAACTGAGGTTAACTGAAGGCGAGAGTAAACACGTTTTGTTGCATATCTATTGTCGAATACTTCGAATTGA
The DNA here is from genome assembly GCA_034698225.1 of Scheloribates latipes. Taxonomy (NCBI): domain Eukaryota; kingdom Metazoa; phylum Arthropoda; class Arachnida; order Sarcoptiformes; family Scheloribatidae; genus Scheloribates; species Scheloribates pallidulus. The sequence goes on along the minus strand of JAQGBE010000331.1, from coordinate 4,383 downwards.
GTGAAAAGCAAAACAATTTCAACAAATCATTAAAACACATATCAATTAAAAATCAACAGAAATTCCAAATACAATAATATTTGTTTTAAATATCGTTTTTGTTTTTCAATAATAATAATAATTAAATTTGTTTTTCTTTTATATATTAATGAAATATACCATTAATTGTGTAATAAATATGTAATTATTAGTGTATTTTTGAGGCGATCTTTCGAATGATATGAATTATAGCTTCAGATGAGTCGATAGATGAATAAATTCTTTAGATTTCCTAAATAGCGAGCGATGAGTGTCACGAGAGTTCGCAGTATTGGGTCCACCCGTGGTTGGGAGCGCCTGAAGGGGAGAGAGGGGTCAGTCAGTGGTCAGGACACACATCAGAGGCAGACACCACTCACCCAAACATATGAGACCAACTGTTTTGTCTTTGGAAGCGGTGACCAAAACTGAAATCAATCAATCAAAGTGTCAGTCGATGGCAATGGCAACGCATCAGAGGAGACATACATTCGTCATACGGCGAAATGTCCATATCCTGGACGTCGCCTCTGTGTTGGAACAGTTCGCCCAAACACTTATGATAGTTGGGATATCGCCGATACCGCCGAATAACGCCTCCTTCGCCGGCCGCGTAAAGTATGGAACCATTGCTGGAATACCGGAGTTTCCATATGTGCTGCGAACTGAAGTCAGAGTGTTGGCGCTCTTGGATGCCTGACTCGGGCACATAACTCGATATGGAGGCGCCGCCCACCATCATCACAGACGAGAAGCCGTCGTCGAGGGCCGAGCCGTACTCTTCGGGAGTGGGCGCCACAGTGTTGGACGCGTGACCCACTTCGAAGCAGTGCAGGAAACGGCCGTCCAGTGTCGTCGCCTGATATGGGCAGAGATAATGGTTAGTCATCTGCTATCATCTCACACCTAATGCGAGGTTCGGTCGCTCGGCATATATGGTCAGTGAGGGAGACAAACACAGACATGGTTGGCCTGAGTGGCGAACCGGGACTCACTTTGACGACCCCCTGGCAGGAGAGCGAGAGAAGAGCACTTTGATGTGATTTGACGAACGGCCAGCTGTTGTGGAGGAATGTGATGTCTCTGATCACGTCGGAGTGCAGATCGAAGATGAAGTCTAAGGGCAGTGGCATTCGGAGATCGAAGAGCGTCAGTCCCTTGCCGTTGACACACGAGCACACGGCCAGGTGCGGGCAAATCGGGTCAGTGGCCAGCGCTGCCCTTTCCCTGCCACTGAAGGCACAGTTATCGTAACACATCAGTTGTTGACCCGTCTCCACGTCCAGGACGGATAGTCGGCGGGCAGTTGTGGCCGCGAGAATGCGTTGGCCGTCGTTGGTGAACCGCACGGCATTGATATTTCTGGCCAAGCCCATGGTGGTCACGTGAAAGCTCTTGATCAGTTCGCACCTGAGCGCGTGGTAGAGGCACAAATTGCCGTCGTAAGCACCCGAACAAAACAGGTATCTGTCCTTCGGGCTGAAGGCCACGCCCCGCACCGACCCGTTGTGGTGGCGCAGGAATCGAGCGCTTCCCAGACCTTCCATCGCTTCGACCCGACTCTGGTCGCGACCGAACCTCACTGGCGATCACTATCGGCTCCGACGACACGAAAATCGATGACCGGTATTGACATTAACCGCACTGAAGACTAATTTGATTCAAACACGATTTGCCATAAAATTGATTGCATTTCCTCATTAGTCGATCCGTCGCTCACTAATGCAGAGATGAGTCAACAGTCAGCACATCGTCACTGCCCGCGACCGCACCGGCGGCTCAACACTCGTCCACTGATTGACTGATTGCACGATTGATTCAATTGAATATTGTTTTGAAAAATTATTTTTAGCCAAAAATTGTTTGCGTTTGCAATACAGCACTGAAATAGAGTCACATATGATATGATAGACCTTTAAATCAGTGCATCGCTCGTACATTGAGTACATCGTTGGGGGCCTGCAGTCAGCCAATGGTTAATTAGTACCTCATAGACGCCTCTTTGGTCAGCAATAGTTATCCAGGTGCATGTGCCACCACTTTATCGACTATAATTTCACTGTAGGCCCGTCTGTCTGATCCCAATCGCGATAAGTCGTGTCTATCAGTCCAATCATATTCACGCGTAGCCAACGTCGGGTCTCTCAAGAGGTCACGTAATTGACGGCCATTTACTCGATATTGTTTACATATTGTTGACGTGAAAGCCGAGACCGAAGATGTCGGCCATCAAGCAATCCAAGACACCTATGCAGGCGATACCGACCGAACTGCTCGACGACTTGTCCACCCGTTTCGTGATAAACATGCCGAAGGAGGAGCGGTCAGACCTGATCCGCGTCCTCTTCCAACTAGAGCTGGCGCACTGGCATTACCTGGACTTCATGTGTGTGGCGGAGCCGCGTCTGCCGCGACACAACTTCACCAAATTCTGTGTCACCATCTTCAGACACATCCCGTTCCTGAGTCACCACATTCCCGACTTGGACGCGATTATCGCCAACTGGAAGGAATACAAGTTAACGGTTCCCACCTGTGGTGCCATCCTCTTGGACTCGACCCTCAACTACGTGCTTCTGGTCCAGGGCTGGGGCGGCAAGAGCTGGGGCTTTCCCAAGGGCAAGATCAACGAGAGCGAGCCCTACATGACGTGCGCGGTCCGCGAGGTCAAGGAGGAGACCGGCTATGACTGCTCGACACACATCAGCGACCAGTCATTCCTCGAGCGCCATATCCAGGACCAGTCCATCCGTCTCTATATTGTCAGAGACGTGGACAGGAGTTTTGAGTTTAAAGCGATCGCCAGAAACGAGATCAAAGATATCAAATGGTTCGAAGTGTCGGAACTGCCGCTGAGGACACACGACGCCAACGGCCAGACCTTCGCCAACGCCAACCAGTTCTACACTGTCTGTCCGTTCGTGAAACCCCTCCGCAAATGGATCTCAAGGGAGAGACAGGTCGAGAGACAGCACCAGAGGGAGTGGGAGCTGAATGGCGAGCGACCCGAACAGTTCTGGGCCAAGAGCTGGGATAACATTAAGTTTGATTGGGACGCGATTTGGAGGGAAATCAATAAAGAGCTCAAGAATGAAATGAAGAACTCGAGGCCTTCGCCCAAAGTCAAGTGAATCGAATCAAACTTGGTCATCAGCTTCGACTGTCATTGTGCCATGATCATCTCTCTTTTGTACCAGCACATTTTATTGTCATTACATTATTAATATAGAAAATAAATGACTTGTTCAGTCAAGTTGGCATGGTCATTGATCCGTTCTTGAGAGTTTGTCTCAAACTTGCACCATGCTCTTAGTGGCGCGCCTTGATTATCCTTGTTCAAATTTGGATTTAGCATATTAGGCAATATTACTATTATTTAGCCTATTATAATATTTATTCAATTCATAGATCATTTTAGAGAAATTGAAAGCCACACATCAATTGAATACGAGAGCAATCTAGAAGAATACGGTAGAAGTGGTGTTGCGAACCACTTGTTTGATCCAACTCAAGTGGTGGTGAACACTGATGAAAATGGTTTCTTGGGCAGATCCCTCGGAGCACGCCGTTGAAGTGCTATTGTACAGATTGACCCTGCTCAATATGCCAATGAGCACGGCTCGCGTGCGCCCTTTGTCCAGGTATTGAATGAGACCACTGCCAGAGTCGCCCTCAAGAATCAGTTAGAATTAGCCGAAGAGGCCAACGATGGCATACCTGACAACTGGTGGTCTTTCCGGCGGACCATTTGCTCATAAAGCAGAAGCCGATCGGACAACCACTCAATTGTGAGTTCTTGACCATCACGTCAGCCCTTCGCAACTCTTGAGGACTGGTTGGTCCGTCACCAATGTCTCCCCACCCGAAGAATGTGGCGGATCTGTACTCGAAGTGGCCGATCAAAATGTTTGCTTTGGGCAGACATATCGTTGTGACCACACTGTCCAACGTATTGGTCCAGACAACCACCGGCTCTATAGGTTTGTCCAAAACAATGATTCCGATGTCGTATTTGGTGATCGGACTGTTCGGGTCATTGGTCTTGTAGTTCGGGTGCCTTAGGAATGAGTATTTCTCTCCTATGTAATATCGATCATCAAACGCCTTGTTATTGCCAACAAACAGAGCTAACTGTCCGCTTTCCCTGGTCATAATTGTTGCATTAGCGAGGACACACACATGAGCAAGGCACTCACTTGTGACAATGAGCTGCGGTCAGGATATGTCGCGGAGTGATGAGGACACCGGTACACGAATACATATAGGAACGGAAATAGCCGTGAAAGTGGTCGATATAAGCCAACTGCACTGTCCAGGGAGACTCGTGTTTGGCGGCCACTGTCCCGTGCAATACCCGGCTCTTTG
>JAQGBE010000330.1:0-20861 GCA_034698225.1 Scheloribates latipes | reverse complement strand
TCGTGGATGAGAGTGATGTCAAACGTGGCCTTAATGTTCGGCTCGTCAAAGCACGGGAAGGCCTGTCGGGCGTACGTCGGCTCGAATTTAGTGGCACTGAACGATCTGTGAAAATAACCCGAACATTGACTAATTATTTACTGTTTCCATGATAACTCAAAACCTTTACAACTTGTACAGAGGGTTACAAATGCTCAAAGTGGGTGATTTCGAAGAATTGTAGCAAGGTGAATATGACACATGCATCATTTTTGTGTTGCTTTTTAGAATCCATGTAAATTCCATTTCAATTTTAGAATCCATTTACTTTCCTTATGATATGATAAAAATCTAATAATTTTTCGTTGTCAAATAAAATTTTGGCAAGGTGATATGTGATATGACCTTCAAGAATTTTTTAGGGTATCTTGGTACATTATTGTTGCGTAACTTTTCAATTTTTTAAAAATATCTTTTCAATTTTTGCCCAATGATTATATACTAAAAGTAGCATAATTAGAGTGACCAGACGTTCTTAAAATTCAAGAACATTTCTTAAATTGGCCAAAAATTGCACTGTTCTTGGCTGATGTGAGAAAGAACAATTGAGTGTTCTTAAATTAGATTTTTCAATTTGTTACCTAGGAATTCATCGTAAACATCTAAATAATAATTTTATTAAGTCATTTTGAATAGTATTTGAATTTTCAACAACTAATTCTTATACCTTGAATTGAAACTGGTAATTACATGGCGATTGAAACTTAATTTATTAGTTAGCTTTTGAATCGAACCATGGAATTTAATACTGTCGAAACTCTGAGATGTTTTAGTTGGTGCAAGCACTTTTCATACATAACTCGGAGGTTACACAATTGGGAGGTTGGCTTAAATAGGCATTAATTCCATCCAAAAGATGCGTTTGAGGTCAGTATTGAAGAATTTAGTCTTATTAGCGAGTTATCAAACGACATTTTGGGGTTATTGTGGTCAATATTGTTTGTATTTTGAAAGATGAAAAAATTTTCAAAATGAACTTGCTGAAATTTCTGAAAATTTAGCAAAAAAGGCCCAAAATTACAGTCATTTCAATGAAGTTCGTACACAACTGAGAGGTTTCCCATACAAAACTCAACACAATTGGGAGGTTCGTCTCCCATAGGTTTACATTACGGGCCAACCAAGTGCTCGAATTCAGTACACAATTAGGAGGTTTTCACAATTGGGAGGTTTACATCTCGGAGGTTCGACAGTATTCAATAAAGAATTTGTGAGACGAAAGTCTTGTGAATGCAGTATTGGTTTGAAAGCAAATCAATGATCGTTCGCCATATCTATCGATTGATTCAATGGAAGCGAATCACTGGAGACTCGAGTAATTAATCACTGTGTGGTTACATGCGATGCCAGGATTATGTCACTGGACTTCTTGGACACTTCTAAGGCGGTCTAATTTATTATGACTTCGATATATACCGAATATATCGAACAATGCGTCCAAATGTCAGAACATTTAGTCAAATCATTAAATATTTGTCGAAATAAATGAATTAATAGTAGAATTGAATTTGTCCCACAGGATTGCCCATCAGGACTTCTCCAAGAAGACACATTCAGAGATATCTTCGCGAGATTTTTTCCTTATGGCAGTGAGTGTCGACTTATTTATTTAGTTTAAATTAATTATCCACCGAATAAACACTCGAGAGATGTGACAACACTTCTCTAAGAATACTTAGAATTTGTTTAACATTGTTAATAAATAACTTTTGGTATTTCGAGTTAATGAAAGATTGGAATCAATTATTACATTTATCCAAACATCACACTTACCCAACACCACTACATTCTCGAGTCAATCGCTATGCAAATCAATGGAAACGCAACTTATTTGGCTTCGAATAATTAGCATCACTATATAAATCATTGTACAACATAACGAATAGCCAGTTATTTGTTAGCTAACTATTAGATGCTGGTAGCAATAAATCGACTATTTAATTGTTCTTGATTAGATCTACTAATGAACAAATGAGAGCGCAATTATCTAATGAACAAATATTATCAAATTGCTAATAAATTAATCCGACAACACAGTTCAAGTTATCTTTTAGCTCCACTTGTTCATATAAATACGTCCAATATGCCAATGTTTGGTTCCATCACTTCCATGTTCATAATTGAACTCTGTTTGCATTTCAGACGTCAACCTCTACGCCCATTATGTCTACAAAACTTTCGATCAGAATCGAAACGAAGCCATAAGTTTCAAGGTAACTGTTCTAACCTCTAATCAAGTAAACGACTCGACAAAAGCCCTGTTTGTTTGTCTGAAGGACTTTCTGCAGTGGTTGTCGCTGTTATGTCACGGCTCGACTCAGGAGAAGCTGAGGTGGGCTTTCCGTCTCTACGACATCAACCGCGACGGACTCATCACAAGGAAGGAGTTGACAGAAATCTTGTGTTCGGTTTATGCACTCATAGGGAGGAAAACGTATCCGGCCATTGATGAGAGAACGCTCAGAGATCACTGCGACCGCACTTTCCAGGTTACTCATCGCCAATCGATTTTCAAGGAAAAGCAACAGAAAATTACTGGGTTTTTAGGAATTCCTTATTGCTTACTAAGATCGATTAAGTTTATTGAATTTGATCGAATTATAGTCCAATTGCTTATCTATAGGGCGCGGTCGCCACTCGCTATTCTAAAGAGCTTTTAGGAAGTTGTCCACTCTTGACACGGAATAATGATGATGGTCTTATTGCAGAAACTAGATTCGAATAAAGACGGAGTGGTCACTATCGAGGAGTTCATCGATACATGCGTTCAGGTATAGTGACAGTGAGTGATAGTCAGCGATGAGTTCAACAAATTGCCGATTTGTAGGACGAGTCGATCGCGAGGTCGTTGGCCATTCTCGACACCACTATTTGAAAATCAATGTCACAATCATCTCGTCGTTTGTGTCGCAACTGTCCACTCAATCGAAGAAATATAGTTTAATTCCTCAAACTGTTAATCAAGTGATCCATAAATGTCTGAATGTTTGCAATCGAAAAAACATTTATAATAATAACCTTAAATGTTATTATAGAAGTCAGACTACCAGGTATAGTGACCACTGAACAGTGGTCACGCATTCATACGACAATTAATGCATTTGTCTGTATCTCAAAATAGCTTTAGATTATGTGATTACAGTAGAGCGAGGCATGAGTGCACCCCCACTTCACCTTGCTCGTCGCTCGACTGGCCATTGACTCGATTCCGGTCTACATTCATATTTAATATTCTAACAACTAATCAGTCATTTCTGTCCAATGTCTACAATTCTATGCATTTAACTGTACTTTTGATTTCTAAATAAATTATTTGGTTTATTTAAATTGCTTTGACTTGGTTTGCATGAACATCATCAAGTTACCATTTAAAATGTACTTGTTGGATAAAAGGATAATGAGGACATGATATGAGATGAGTGACACGACCGCAACTCGTTATTCCTAACAAGTAAAACTGCAAAACGAATAAATAAAAGCAATGCTCTCATTGTTCTCAATGTCTGCGTTTCCATAATTACAATCCACTCGCGATTCAAAGGAAATGATGTGAAAGGAAATGCATCGATCGCTACGTTATATAAAGATTAACCAAAATTAGCTCCAAATGATCGCTAGATTAAAGAGAGTGTTAGGTTGAGAGTTGCAATATTTCAAAGTATGCTATTATAAGTAAATATTTGAGAGACCAAATGTACACATAGACGGAATGATTGCTGAATATCAAGGAAATTGATAATGAATTTGTCATTTAATAGAATCAAATGCCTCGAATCGAAACCTTGAAATGATAATCGTCTGATATATTATCATCAAGTTATCCTGGTGTTATCTAATTTATGTTTATAAATTGCATTAACCAAACAAACTAATTTAGCTAGCTAACTAATTCAGTTTGCTTTCATCTAGAGTTGAAATGGCAATATTCCAGATAACTCAATAACTGCCAACTTGGAACTTATCTCTATATAGGTTAGCAGTGATAGACTTCCAAAACCTGACAGCTATCAGAATCACGACCAGATCGTTAACTAATAATCTATTTCATCCTATTTAGAATAAGAGCTTGCTTAATAACTCGATTAGGTCGCTGTTGGGTCGAGGGTTCGGAGGACTTGTGTGGTAGAGTGGGTTGGCTAGGGTTGGGAGGGTTTGTGACCCAAACCCTCACCCCTTGCGAGCGTCACGTTATGGTTGAACGCTTTGAAATTTATTGATAGACCGGTTTAGTTGTGAGCAATTCACTGAATGCATGTGGAATTGAACTGAGATTTGAATGAAGTGCAGCACTATTAGCCATATTTGCTATAATATTGTGTTTATTGTTGACTTAATTATGGTTAAACTTGTGTTTATCGCCGATTCAAATTAATGGTGAGTCAATTGTGGCACTTAATGGTGTGATAATGAGGTTTGATTGAATAAATCGGGTGTAAAAGTGAGAGAACGGTGCGAAACAATGATTTAAATGACGAATCACGCTGTGCTAGCGCTTAAGGGCCTCCACGTGGACCACGTGGTCCGTATAGAGATCGGCGTCTCGCTCACCCGACGGCTCTGACCAATTCATTGCTTTGTTTCGGCTCTTGGTCTCGGTTGACGCCGGTTGGGGTCGGCCGACGACCACATGTGACCAAATATCAGTCCAATGGCCACATGTTTGTCGGCATACGTGTCGAGCGGTATTCAAACTGCACTGAAACTGTTGACATGTCTTACGTGTGTTTGATGTCCGCTATAGTCAGACAAATGAGTTTTCTCTGTTCGCCAAAGACTTTTGAATAGAGACTAGCATTTTGTTACATCTGTCCACAGATGACAACCGACAATATGGGGGCCACTCTTCTGGACGACAATTGTTTAGAGGATATCTTCACAATGCAGTCCCACTTCTTGGATGACTTCGAGTTCGGATTGGAGGCCAACAATATTGACACTCTTCTGGAACTATTCGAAGAGGAAGAGTACAGACATAAGGACGCGACCAAAGCCGATAAGGTTCAGACTGTTGTGAAGAGTGCCGTCGAGGGCGACAATCAGACACAGATTAAGGTCTCGATGGCCAAAGTAAGCAAATCAAAGACAAATAATTCTTCAGACGTAACCGTGAAAAGGAAAGGCACTTCACTGTTGGCCAAACCGAAGAAGAGTCCGGCGAAGAAGCCGGCGATAAGTGTGTCGGATGGAGATATCGGTTCGCTATCGTGTGAATTACTTAAAGACCATGATTATTGTCTGATGGACGGCAAGAGAGGATTGTATAACAAATTACCAGATTATTTGACCGAATTCTCTAGCATTACGAAAGCGATCACAAGTTCTGCCAATTATTCTCAAATCGAAACCTATGACAAAATCCCAAATTATATCAAAGGATTCCGAAATTTGACCGAAACTATCGACAGTAGAGAAGACTTCACAGACAATGACGATATTCTGCTCGAACTCAATGAAGGTATGTCTCGATTGCACACATTTTCCATTGCCTTATCGATTAGGAGATATCGTATATTCGCGATAATCATAGCTTTCTTAATGAGGACAACAGATCTGATGATCTAATTTGTAAGCATTCGCTTCCATATAGACATATATTTCAAACTGGTCTGCATTCGCAGTCGATATTCGCCTTTCATATGCTTTTATTTTTAATCTAGTTAATCGTGCTTTGCATTATCAATTATCTAGTAGATTTCCTTAATGAGACCTGATTATTGAGCGCCTAGATCGAAAGACGAAAGATTTTTTATTGTGGAAAAATGAGACTTATTTTTCCTTATAATGTTATCGTTTGCCATACGTTTAAAGTTTGTTTTTCGGTGTTTTGTTTCCTATCAACGCATACTTGCATTTGACGTTTGAGCGATAATGAGTTGCCTTTCCATCCATTATAGCATACATTGAAGTCTCGGATGTCGTCTTCGACAACGACTTGTATTCTATCGACAAAACAAGTTCACAACTCTTTGGTGAAGATTCCAATTCGAGTGACTCTTCGAGTCCCAGCTCCTCATTCAAAGAGGCCAAAGACAACTTCAAAGGGATTCTAAGCGATGACAACTCTGCTCAGTGTAAACAACAGTTGGTTAACAGTTATAGCAGTGATTCAAATGATGATAAGTCTTCGGACCGCCGCTCGCGATCCAGAAGTCGGGAACAGAGGAGTTATCGGAATAGAAGGCGAAGACGTTTATCAACTCGTTCTTCAGTCGATAGTAATTCCGATTCAAGTAGTTCTTGTTCTTCGTGTTCAGAGTGTGGTTCATATTCGAGCAGAAACTCCGACGAATCAAAAGTCAATTACAATCTCTCGAATAGTATTATAAGAAATGATACAAAAGGACAGCAATTGAATAGAAAACGTTCGCTCAAAGAATCGTTTTGTCAAAAGTCTTTCAGATCGAAGATCAGACCCAATTTTGACAAAAGTTATAACGAAAATGTAATTAATATCAAATCTAAGAGAAAGTCAGACCAAGACATAGAGGAACGCAAAATAATATACATCGGCAAGGTAAGAATTAATATCTAGTTATTCATTATATTTTCTTCTGATAATAACTTGGCATCGATTCGCAGATCCCCGACGGAACCACCAAAACAGACATTCGCTGCTGGTTTGGACGGTTCGGTGCCATCAAAGAAGTTAGTATTCACTTCAGAGATCGCGGCGACAATTATGCGTTCGTTACGTTCCACCGCAGAACCGATGCCTTTGAGGCCATCGAACGTAAGCACATCTTTGTGTTCGACCAAAACATGATATTATCTGTTGCTCTCAAAGATGCGAACGACGATACTCGACATCCCAAATTCGACCTGAGTTTTGGAGGTCGAAGGCAATTCTGTAAAACACGTTATGAAGACCTCGGTATGTGTGACCTAAGCTGTTTGTTTGGGCCGCTCTAATCGACTTGTTGTCTGTGTGTATAGACTTCGCCGAAGACGGCCGCTCTGTCGGCTACAACGGAATGGACTTCGATTCACTGCTTCGCTCGACTCAGCAAAAACTTACTCGATAATGAATTTATGGCTAATTCGATATAAATTATTTAACGACTGGTCAACACATTTCTTCAGTTATCTAAACATTAATTCTATTTAATCAAATGTTTTCTATAAATTGGTTTAAAGTTATTCATTATATTTTCTTCTGATAATAAATTGGCATCGATTCGCAAATTATGCACAACTAGTGTACACTAGTACCTTTAATGGGGCTAACTTTACTGGGTATTACAATTGTAATTGAAACTATAGGCTTAAAGAACAGTCATGCGCAAATGGCGGGTGGATTCCAACCCCCCCCCCTCTGGAAGCGACAATTAGGAAAACCCCCTGGACAGGTCCAAGAAATTGCAAAGGACCCCCTTTGTATCCATTTTAACTCTTGTTTTTCGGCTAAATCCAGTTTAAATTTAGTTTATATTGGGTTGATCCATTGCCCTCGGGCGTCCATATTTGATCTCATTTTGGAAATACCCCTGAAACCGCCCCTAGAACCAGGAAAATTTTTAACGCTGTTTCTTATGGGTAAGGGAAAAATTACCCCCTCCTTGGACTCAAGTCTTTCCGCATGCCTGGTTAAAAAATACAGAATCATCAAGCTGGTTTGTTACCCTTCTTCAATCTCAGATGTAAGACGGCATTACATTTAAAGTTACACTTGTATGGCTTCAATTATTAATATTTCCAATTCACCTTATTAGATTCTTGACCCTTCAAAATAAACTAGGATGACTCAATGATTGCAATTTAAGCTCCCGTTTAGCAGCTATGTTTTGTCCTTGGTGGAGTTTCTTTTATTTATTAAATAGACTTGTGGCCAAATGCAAGGTTAAATGAGTAGGTTCATAATTTACCTAGAAAATAAGGAAAATTTTGTGCATTTTTTACTGCTTTTTAATATAAACGAGTGGAACGATATGTTGTCAACCCGTCGATATTTGCCATCACCAAATGAATTTGAATGTTAACATGGCTGATTGTGATTTTACTCGTGTAGTCATTCATAGCAATGTTCCAACAAATTACTGATATATGAATATTTCAATATATAATCAGATAGTGTTGTGGAAAGGTAGCGATAAACTCGATAAATAGATTAACAGGATAAAAGTTGAAATAAATGTCTTATCTTTATTTGTAACCTCATTCTCAATATTTTGTAAAATATAAAATATGGCCTTGCACAATTTAACATGATTAGTTTTCCAATTACCGTCTTATCTAATAATGAAAAGACAAATATTGGCTAATAATCAGCCTGGTCAATAAGTAGCTAATTAAATGTGAATATTAGTGGTCAATTTGTATCTTGCAAATTGTGTGACGCAATCGAAACTGTTGTGCAGTTTAGTTGTAAAATGATTTGCGAGTGAAACATGTTTTGTGAACAACAAGAGAATAAATGTAATGAATGTATGGATTGACGGCTCATAACCTCATTGGTTAATAACGAGTGTCGAATGGCATTTAAAATAAATGATAAATCATTTTTGAATCGATCCAATGATTTGTGACCTAAAGAGAGGCAAAGAGTGAAACGAGTGAACCATTTGTTCGATAAGAGTTAGCTATAGTGAGCGGTAGTGAGCGTCGCATTGCAGTCACAGTCAGCTATCGATCGCTGGTATCGATCGGTTTGACTGACTCTGGTCTCTGGTAGAACACAGCCATTAGAGGCCATGCGATGCAACGTAGCGTCGGTTGAGGAGAGGATAGGAGAGAGCAGTAGAGCAGTAGAGGAGTGGAGGAGTAGAGCAGTACAGCCCTCACCAGGCAATGGCTGATCAGTGATCACCACTGACTCACTTACGTCTTGCTTAAAATGGAGATGTCTTGCACTGAAGATGTATTTGTGTGCTGCACAGCCAGTGATGTCCCGCCACCCGGTCGGGTGGTGAGGACGCGGCCACAGCTGATCAGCTGAGGAGAGGAGAGGACCGGTCACTGCCTGTAAGCTCGCTTTGCTGTCCTATTCCTGAGCTGTGCGAGTGAGCCGACAATGTGTGGCATCCGAGGGATCGCATCCCATTAGGAGAGGCAGTGAGGCCTCCCTTCCCATCATCTCATCGGACGATCACTGCCTCCCAGACTGTTATTCATCGCTTAGCTATCGCTCGCTATTAATTGTTATGGCATTTGGTGTTAAATTAATTGATGAACGCTTTGAACAAAACTTGTCTTTTATAAGAGTAATCGAGTAACTGGTTTGTGATATTGATGGAGCAGAAGAAGAGCAAAGGGAACGACCCATCGGTGGCCAAATCGGTTCTGATTCTGCCAAACAAACAGATCTCCGACATAAACAATGCTTCACAATATTGCCATTTGGATCACCCGAACAACTCTTCGGTCACTTGCGTACCCAAACTCAGTGTCCATTACATAGTGTCGTTGAACAACGAGTCGCTCATCACTTCCTGCAAGACCTCCACGGCCGAGAGCGGCGTCAAACTGGAACCGCTCGACCACTGCGACCGCAAGTGTCTCATATCGTTGCCCATCGACGGCACTCACAGTGACTGCGATTCCCTCAAAGCTAACCAATCGGTTGCAAACCAACGATTGCTTATAAGTCCCACCGATTTCCTGACGCTCTCCGAAGAAGGAGTGTCTCACAGGAGTTCCGCAGTGAGAAAAGACGTCAATCTGTCGACCAGTAGTGTCGAACTCATCCGGAGAAACAATTCGGACAACAATTTCGCCATTTGTTTGGACAGATATTGCGAATCACCGCTTCTTCTCGAGTCGCACAAAGATTCGCAACTGATCTGCGAAGACGACACCTCTTGCAATGGACGCAATTCCAGACTCTCGGAAACTCCAGAAGACATCACTGCCGATGACTTGTTTGCGACCACATTCGGCGGAGACCAGTCCAGTGGACTGCGCGAAGTGGACACCTCGATCGAAGTGGACAGCGCGCGGACGACTCCGACACTTCTTCACAAGGAAACGATGGCAAACAATAAATCCAAATCAAATTTGGAAACTCTTCTCTGCGAAGACATTAAGCCATCGGTGGAAACAATCGAAACTAAGCCTGTTTTAGCAGTTTTGGATCCGTTGGACACCGAAACTAATAACACGGACTGCAGTTCCTCTCAAACACAAAATGAGAGCTCATTTTCATTGATCTCATCCTCGGCCGACACCACAGCCCCGCCGTCACAATCACTTGCGTTGACCACTCTTGACATTAAAGTATTGCCGACCGGACTCCTGGCCAAAGATTCCATACTTCTGGCCAATTTGGCGGCTGCTCTGCCCTCTTCGCTCACGTCTCGTCAGATCGCTGTCCAAGTGATCCGAGAAGACGGCACTTCTCTCGTCTTACCAATAAACACAAAACACGATTCCAGTGGCAGTTCGGCCGTCACTTCGAAACAAATGACCAGCGATTTGGCGGTCAGTACTTCTGTGGTTTTGGCCGAAATGGTTTCGCCCAACGCATCCATCAGACCATTCAAATGCGAATTATGTAATTCCACTTTTACCCGGTTGGGAAACTACACCCGACACAAGAAAATTCATTCCTTTCCCTCCAAGGTATGGCTTATGAGTGGACGGGTCACACAATGTTAACCCCTATTGTCCGACCATTAGGAGGACCAGCGATTCCGGTGCGATATCTGCAATAAGTCTTTCATTCAGCGCTGTGATCTGGCCAGACATCTGCACATTCACCGCGGCACAGGTCAGTCACCTAGTCTAGTGCACCTGCCAATAGTTGCTAATTGGTTGGTGTGGTCAGAGCCCCACAGGTGTTCCCAGTGTGGAAAGGGTTATATACGACACAGCGATTTAGTAACTCACCAGCGCTTTCATAACAAAGAGAAACCCTTTTCTTGTCCTCACTGTTCAAAAGGATTTTGTCAAAGAGGTTGGCCTTCGATCTCAAATGATGTGATAACAACCATTATCTTCATCGACAGGTGATCTCAATCGTCACTTGCGATCAATTCATTTGCAACTGAAGCCAATTCTCTGCTCTCATTGTCACAAAAAGTTTGCAAAAGAAGAGACACTTTTACGACATATTAACGCCAATCACAGAGAACTGATTGAAGAGACAACTGATCCTCAATTCAAGTGAAGAACGTATTGTTTGAGTCGTTTAACAAATTATCTGATAATCAAATAATTAAATAATTAGTTGAAATTTAATTCAATAATTGTGTTACAAGTCTTACAAGTCTTTCTTTACTATTGTAATTAATCGTTAGGTTATCGACGAATAAAATATTTGACTTAATGTCAGTGTTAATGTTCAATAAATCTCTCATTCGATCAATAATCGGCAAATCAATTGAAAACAAATAAATCAAATAAAATCTAAATAAAAATTAAAATCAATTAATAAAAGTCGAGTTCAAAGTCGACACTAACGCCGTCTCGTCTGCAGCGGTCGTCAACTGCTTGTCAACAGTTGACAGCATTTGTGCGTCGATTCACTGATTTGTAAATCGTTTGTAAATTGCAATGAATTCACAAAACAGTCGATCGGTTTCGGCTATAATTAAGCGCAAAGACGCGGACCGACTGCCGGAAGACGACGAGGAGCCGAAGAAGAGGAGTCGCGATGAGTGGCGCAAAGCCAAAGAGCTGGAAGAGGCCCGTAAAGCGGGAACAGCGCCCGCTCTGGTCGACGAAGAGGGCCGAGACATAAACCCTCACATTCCTCAGTACATCTCAACCACTCCGTGGTATTTCGGGGCCGAAGGACCTACTCTTAAGCATCAGAGACAGCAAGAAGATAAAGCAAAGACTTTTGCTAAAATCGATGACCAGTTTGTGCGCGGACTCAAAGGCAAGTCCGCCACCCGTTACCGACGCGGCGCCTGCGAGAACTGCGGGGCAATGACTCACCAGAAGAAGGACTGTCTGGAGAGACCGCGAAGAGTGGGCGCCAAGTTCTCGGGAGAAGACTTCGCCGCAGATGAACAGGTATTGCCCAAAATGGATCTGGACTTTGACGGTAAGAGAGACCGATGGAACGGATACGAACCCGAAATGTATAAACTGGTTATCGACGAGCACCAGAAGATTGAAGAGGCGAAGAGGGCTCTCAAAGAAGAGAAGCTCAAACTGGAGGAAGGGGGCGATGGCACGGCTGAGGCGGTCGAGTCTGACTCGGAGTCGGACTCCGAGGAGAAGTACGCCGACCACATCGATATGCCCGGCACTAAAGTGGACTCCAAGCAACGGATCACTGTCCGCAATCTTCGTATCAGAGAAGATACTGCTAAATATCTCCGTAATTTAGACCCCGAGTCCGCATACTATGATCCCAAGACTCGTTCCATGCGCGACAACCCGTACAAGAGTTCGGGCAAGACTGCTGAAGACCTGCAATACGCGGGCGACAACTTTGTCCGATACACCGGTGACACGTCCGATGTGGCCAACGCGCAGCTGTTCGCGTGGCAGGCGAACGAACGGGGACTCGACATCCATCTGCAGGCAGAGCCCACTAAAACGGAATTAGTGAAGAAGCAAATCGACGACAAGAAAGAAAACTTTAAGGAAGTGGTCCGACAGAGCATTATTGATAAATACGGCGGAAAAGAGCATTTGCAAGGACTGGACGCTCAGCTCAAGTTCGGCCAAACGGACTCTTATGTGGAGTACTCACGACAAGGACAAGTGATCAAAGGCTGCCAGAAGGCCAAAGTCAGTTCCATCTATGAAGAGGACGTCTTCACCAACAATCACACCACTGTTTGGGGCTCTTATTGGTCGGAAGGCCAGTGGGGTTACCGATGCTGTCACTCACTGATAAAGAACTCTTACTGTACGGGAGATAATAACAAAATCAAATATTATCTCTAATTTAATTGATTTGTTCCAAAATTTATTGTAATTTAAATTTGATTCCTGTCTTCGATATCATGTCATCCATTGTATTGATTGCATTGATTGTCATCTCATCTATCGATTCAATTAAATTTCATTCACTATTTGATGAGTTTTTGTTGTTTTGCATTACAATCGATAATAAATTAATGAATTTCTGGCCAAATGTATAGTAAATAATGTAATGAATGTCTAATAATATAATGTTTGACCGCTCGCTATCAGTCAAGTGCTGTCGTGTCCGCTCAGGTCTCGACTCTGGAGTCTCGCGAAGTCTACTCAAGTGATCCTCAAAATAATTGATTTGTTCTTATTTGACAGAAATGGTGTTCCTCTTTGAGAGTACGTCACGAAATACATATCAACTGAATCTAAATTTAGAAGAAAAAATTCACACAAAATAACAATTTTTGTTTTGAATTTTAAGGTCTGTTTAAACAGAAATCGTGATTAAAATGATTAGCAATTTATCTGTTCTTCACATTTAATTATAAAAGTCTTGCCGAGTCTGAACTGTGAGTCCAACAAAACTATTAATCTTGTTATTCAGAATCAAAATAAATAAGTTTTAATTTTAGCACTCGATCTGAACTAACATTAGTCCAGGTATTCGTTGTTGTCGTGTCTCTCCGTTCGAGTCTTCCTTTCCCTGATTGTTGTGAATGAACCGACCAATTATTGAAATGATAGGTCTCTGCATATGATTATCATTATTACAATTGTATATTAATATGAATTGCTGGCTGAGAATGGTGTGACGAGCCAGAGCAAGGTCACTCGGGTCGTTACACGCCGACGGTCTCTGTCGGTCTCGGCCTCGGCCTCGATCGGTGCCATTGTTGGCCGCAATGACATTGACATTCATCGAGCAATCGGTGGCCAAATTGGAGTGCGTTTAATGTGATTAATGACAATCACATAATGTTTGTCGTCAGACAAGAGAGTCGTCAGTCGTCGGCGTATGACTCGAATTGTTGGGTCACTTATTCAAGCATTGAATACTGGATTGAGTGGAGAGACGACTCGCCGAACGACTTCATCGTAAAACTTGAGATCATTTTCTTCGTTAATAAGTAGAGAAGGTTTGAGAAAATAATTGCATTTCTAAGCATTCATTCAGAAATGTTTTGACGTTAGACTGGAAATGTTGGTTCACTCGACTCGACTCCACTAAAGGCTCTTCGCTTTGCTTTTGAACAATAATTTTAATGTTTTCTCGACTATAAAATCTTTTTATTGAATTCCCAGTTAAATGTGTGGCCATTGCTGGCGATAGTTAACTAAAGACACAATTTATTAGATTTTCGTGCATTTCATCTCAAAATCAATGTCTTGACGCCAGAGCCGGACATTGGAGTCGTCGAAGTCGTCAGTTCCACAGATCCGATGAACTACTTTGAAGTGAACGACATTCACCTGACATTCGGCACAACTCTTCGGCCAACCGTCAGAAGCGGCTTCTGTCCGGAGTGCAAATCACTGGCCACTAATCAATCGGTGAGTTATGTCTGACATTAAATATATTTTTCCGCATTTGAATCAAACGAATGCCTGAATGAAAGCCAAAGGAGTAATGCCTTTATTTTTTGCCAAAATATCTGAAACGCATTGAAACTCCTGAACCCATTCAAGCGATTGGTTTCGACTAAACGAGAAAGTATTGCCAAAACTGAACACCGAGTGACTGAATGACAGACACAATCAGTTCATATGCTTATTAACTCATTTATCATTTATCAAGCAATCAAACGGTGGACACAAACACTATGCAAATGATCAGTCCTTATAAACCAATACCAACTCTGAGGCTCAATATTGGATCCATTTATCACAATTGTTACGAAACAATTTGAGGCACGTAACAAGTAAGGCCATTTAGGTGGAATATTTCTGCGATCAAGTAATAAAAAGTGTTCTAGTTTATTTAATGCGTCGAGATATTGAACGAACTATAAAAATATCTAGAATATCTTGTGAGAATGAATACAAAACTGGCCTATCATACACATCAAACACATCACACATTTCGATCACTATTTATATGCAAATCTATTGTAGAGTTCGCTAAATCGGAGCAATAATTCCCTTTAATTGCAAAACTTTGTTATAATAGTAAAGTAACGGCGCTGAGAGTGTGCTCTAGACTCCAGACCACACCAAAGCGGCGAACAGTTGTGCGCGTTATGCATATTAATCCGGTCTTATCTATAATTACTTGCAATCAATATTATTAACTAATAAATAAGCAAAATGGCAAACATTCCGAGTGACGATGATTTGCATGATAAACGCCATCGGCTATACGGGCAGAGTGTTTATGGTGGGTAACGGCCAGTCAGAAGTGGGTCTGAGCTGTTCGTGTGCGCGATAATCGATTTGAATGCTTGCGAATGCAATAAATTGGATGATTTGCACACTAATTGGTTTCGATTGTTCAAAATTCAAGGAATATTATTGAAACACAAATAAGAATAGAATTGCATTGCATTTGTGTCAGGGCTTCGGCTGTGCTATACCTCTGCCTATACTCCACATATTGCTCCACATATTTCTGCTATTCTTACTGCCATTCTTACTGCCATTGTTGCAAAACACCCCGCAAGAGACCTTGTTCGTATTCGAGCATTGTTTGCGCCGCATTTATTATCAAGATCGTAGAATCTGTAACAATCCGGTCGATTGATTTGTGCGCCGATATATTCTCGCTATCTATTGATCGCCCGATTCTTCATTTAATAATAGCGTCTAAAGAGCTTATAGTCTAGTAATGGAAGTAATCTCTACTTCTACTCAATTCGTTAAATTCAATGCATTTCTTCACGCATTCACCCAATTTTGCCTTATTTATTAAAAATTTGATATAATTTAATGCATATTATGTGAGAAATGGAGTGTTCCAGAAGTGAATCGCCAACAGTTGCCTCGACTATTCACTAAAACACACCGAAAGCCATTCAATCGAATGATTATCGGCTTTATTGCAATATATGATTAATTAAAACGTTTAGAACGACATTCAGATTAAAGCACTTAATATTAATTATAATGAATGTAAATGTAAAACATATATTGCCGGTGGAAAGGCGTGCAGTGGAGAGCCTGGTGAGTCTGGTGAGCATAATGAGCATGGTGATGGTGCTCCCCATTCAGGTTGGCTGCGATTAGGGCGACCTTTGACTTGCCTGAGCGGTGCAATGGAGCAAACACTTAATTTATTCGTATTTATTGTTGACTGTAATTTGTGAGGACTCGGCTATCGCTGGCATCGCTATCAATACATACAAGACTGGTATCGGTTGGATCGACCTACCTAACTCCTAACTCCGAGCTCCTAGCTCTAACTCTAACTCTAACTCCAGCTCCTTCTCCATACAATCTATATCTTCCCGGTTCGCCGCGAACTGAACGGTCGGTCCGAAGCGAACCGGTTTAGGGTCACAACAACACACTCTGCAACTCAATGAATAAACTATTAGATCCGAAGGATGTGTTCAACTGTTCAAATGTTCAAAAGGATCTGATCTGCGCTCAGCTCAGCTCCAGTAAGAGTCGAGTCGACCGATCACTGCATCCAAAACGAGTTTACTTCCACTCAGACTTATGCCGGAAGAACGGAATCCGAGGACCGCTTTATCTTTCATTGCTCGGGACCTGAATTATGTCCTCAGGAATTGATTGGTCTTGAAATCAAAATCCATTTATTGCTTCATTAGTGCCGTTATTACTGCTAAACATTTTCCGACGTTTTGTTGCCTTCGTTTGTGATAATAATTGATATGAATTATTAGTTATGAAACCTCTCAACGATCACAATCACAATCTGAAGCACTGAAACACTGAAAGCGCTGATCGACTTCCAGGTATCGAGACTTTTGATTGACCTTTGCTTTAATCGCTGGATCACCTCAACTGATCTCTATTGCCATTACCATTACAATTATCGTTATCGTCGTTCACCACATTTACATCTGATTCCAGCATTAATTGATATGTTCTTCTAATTTATGTTCTACTCGTCTAATAAAATACTAAATCAAATTATTTCATTACAATTATCTTTCGGCTAATCTCTGCTTCAATACGACCGCGAGTTTAATGTCTCGTTTCAGTCCTCTATAGCTTCTCGTCTTTTATTAGTCTCATTCGATGTCCGAATCAAATGAAATAACATCTCATAAATTGTTTTCGATTATGGAATACCGCTCTTCGCAACTCACTCCGCTTGAGATTGAGATTGAGCTTGATGCTTTCTGTTTGTTGCCCTCCACACAATTCACTGTCCACTCAATTGAGTTCTACACTTGTGACTTGTAAATTACAATATTAGTCAACTTTGATATCTTGAAAATGATTTGATATGCAATTGAATGCGATATCTGTGATGTGAGAACTTCTCGCCTCACAAACCAACACTTATTCAGAGATAATTTGAATCACAAGAGAACTGTCTTTAAGTATTATTTGGACACAATTCGGACAATTCTGACCACATTTTCTGTGACCTTAAGTTTTCATACGAAAATTGAACCAGATGTCCGAATGAGCAAACATTGTTGGATGGGAAATTTTGATTGCAGTGTTACATGATAACTGATATAGTCAATCAAATGCTCTGGCTTTCATAATTTTGTTCCCACAAACGCGTCAATATGTGAGAAATAATTATCGGATTCATTTGAAGATTTGATTAGTAGCCTCAAAATTATCTATTTATAACCAATTAAAAGATTACTTACCAGGGCATTTTTAAATATGAGTGAATTGGAGATAAATGCAATTGATTTGACTCCAGATTACTCTAAAGTTGAATCGATGGCCCATCCCATCAAATTTTCTAGTAAAAATATAAAAGTTGCATGCAACAGCCCACCCCATATCAGCCCTCTAGACCCTTACATTTCTCCGTTATCCCCCCCCCAGGGGCGGATCCATTGAACCTTAGAGTATTAACGTTGATATTCAATGAATCATGGTGGTATTGCGTTTTGGAGCAGGCAAAACTAAATGAGACAGAACTAAGTCATATAACTTATTTAACTAATTTAGCTTATTTTACAAAAGGAGTGAAAGTAGGTTGCTCGTTTTATAAAAATTGCTTTTAATGCGTTTTCTTATAAAGGAACTTGTTAGTGTGAGAATTATAAATTGTTTCGTTACCCATATTAATGCCATTTAATAACAGGGTCGGAGACCAGGCGTTAATCCAAAGCGATTTATTCGTGATTTGAATTGCATAACAAAACGAAAATATTTATTTATAATCTGAGAGGAGAATAGTTTGGTTCTAAATATTTAAATAATCTCATTGTGCATACCATGCTATCTGATTTGAGCATCTCTATCAGGCTCATGTTGATCCTATCGGCTCATCCGATGTATTCTCGTCGCAGCGATTAATTTATGAGTCAATAAAGCACTAAAAATCGGATTAAGGTTTACAATGTTTGCAGTGATGTAACGCCAGATCGGAGGCCACTATCGGTCGCTCTAATTATGATTAAAGGAAGCGTCGCTTATCTTAATAGAGAAGTCCGTATCAGACATACCTGTGTTAGTCAATCGATTGACATCGCATTAACGTTAATTAAAGCAAAATCAAGCTTGGTGATGGTCGTGGTAGTGCTGGTGGTGGTCCTATTAATTAATTTGCTGACGGCGTGGGACGCTTTTACGGGCCGCCGGTGCCGATTGAGCTTCACCTCGACCACCTCGACCAGTGCACATCGCACCAGACAACAAGACAACCAGTGCTCACACCTCTGCAAAACACTGCCAGATATGAGTCAATCGACTCTATTATTGACTGCTAATGAGCTATCAGTGGGTTTGCAATGAGAGCCGCGTTGGAAGTGATGGCCAAACGCATCACAATATACAGAATGTATGATAATATCATTCACCTCTCGCATAGTCTTATTATAAGCCTTGCTAACACTTATTAATTGGTTCATCTCATTATTCGAGAGTTGACCTAGACCAGTAGATCCAGATTTACACGAATCAGATGGAGAATTACATGATTGCACACATTTTAGTAAAGACTTTACATATATTCCGAGATGATTACATTCGACGAAAATTTTGTGTTTTCGAGTTAATCCGAATTAAGCCAAATAAATGGTGTCATTAAAGCTCTGGTCATACGATCAGTCCGTCCGTCAGTGTCTAATGTGGTCGACGGCGTCTTAAACTGCAAAAACCAACTCATTTCTGAAATAATTTACTCATTTAAGTCGACTAATCAAATAAATTACATCTTATATAATATGTATTTAACTGTTAACTAATGTTAGTTCGAGTCGTTTCGAATTACTCCACGATTTGCAACATTTAATATATTGTGTGAATAAGAGCTAAATCTATAAGTAAAGCTTAATTTAAAACAATATCGCTCAAAATTCTTGAGTCCGTTCTCCACAAAATGTTCGCCAGTAGGTTCGAGGCAACATTGAGTCTAACCTCGCTAGCGGAATGACTTCAGTCCCGGGGGGTTGGAATCCCACTATTCCGCTGGTCTGGTCTAAGCGCTGGCCATCTCTGCAATACATTTTGATTATTGCAAATATTTTTGGCCAATATTTATTGAAAAACTAAAATTTGTTGAAAAAATGTTTCAGAAAATCATTTCAATTGTGGTTCGGTTGGAGTGAAGGAGAGGTTGAACCGCGAGCTATGCATTGGTGCGAATCGAAGCCATTGCTCGACGAACTCCCAGTCCATGACTGCCGTCAAAGCCATTACTCAAAGGTAGTGCAGATGTGTTGCAGTTATGAGACTATTATTTGATTTTATCGTAGATTTGCGGACAAATGTATAATCGGCTCCAAAGGGAACACATTCTTCTCCAGAGATCTTTGGTCACTGTCTATCAAACTCTCAACGAAACCCTACTGAAGAACCAGAGCATTGAACAGCACTTGTCTAACGTTCCGCAAACCGATGATTTGGATTCCAAAAAATATGTAATTTACTTAATTTACTTAATCTGATATCAATTGGCGTCCACTTCAACACTCAATTCTCAATACTTGTCAGATCTCTTCGCTCAATGACATCGACGGCACGAGCGGCCGCACTGGACATAACTACAAGGTAAGGTGTCCTAGTCTACCTAGTCTAGTTTGGCTAATTGCATGGCTCGCTAATAGCACTTTGATATTAAACTGATATTAACAGGTATAATTGATTGGTCATGAGTGCAGACGCATACTAGCAATTTGCATGAATATATCTAGGTCATCGGATCGCAACTCGGGCTCCAAAATAATTGCATATTAATTCTAAATTTGCTTAATATTAATAATCACATTAGTCCGGGTGAAGAATGAGCCGGGCATTGGGCGTTTAATTAGTTATTGTTGATTGTATTTTAGATACTAATCCGATATAACCGGTAAAATATTTATTGCCATACCTGTGCCCGACTCAGTCGCTCATCACAGCCGGCAGATCAAGAGCCTAGAAGTTATGAATAACACATCGTTTGACAATACAATGAAGGGATCAAAATATTTCCCACAATATTGAATATACGCAAAGACTTAGCGGTAATCTTGCTTATAATTATTTAGCTCAGTTTGTTCCTCTCTTTTGGTGAATCGTTTGAGCCAAAAGTCATTGATAGGCCTATTAGAACTAACTGATCAAGATAGCGTAATATATACGGCTAATCATGGTTTCACAGTTAGAAACAAACAATTTATATGTAATATTAGAAACAATAAAATAATATGCAATTGAGATGAGGGCCCGACTGAAGGCCCGACCGAAGGTGAGGCCAGTCTGCAGATGGAAATGATAGTCGTTGTCTGTCTTAACTACTGGCAGAGCATTGGCTCGCTTTGTGCGGTTGATTACTAGATTATATGCTATTATATACATTATAGTGAGGCCATCACTGGCCTCGACCACTAACTATGCGTTCACGCGATTCTCGTATTGTTCTACAATCGCTATAAAAG
>JAQGBE010000329.1:0-20880 GCA_034698225.1 Scheloribates latipes | reverse complement strand
GGGAGAGAGAGAGAGAGAGAGAGAGAGAGAGAGAGAGAGAGAGAGAGAGAGAGAGAGAGAGAGAGAGAGAGAGAGAGAGCTGTGAGGCTGTGACCGAATATAAGGTTTAGTTGGGAGCGCGAGTGCAGTGACTTGGGTTGGGTTGAATGATCTGCTCGAACATTGATCTCCAAATAAATGGTAAGTTATAAGTTAGTTATAAAAGTGGCGCAACTTTGAGCACATTTTTGGAAATTGGAATAAATGGATAAATGAATAGTAGTTCACAAGAAATTAGAACTTGAGATCATTGGATGCAAACCATTGACTATTAATCGTCTGATCGTTAGCTTTTGTACCAAAAATAACAATAAAAACGATTAAATTAAAAACGAGATAAACATATGATTTGTTGCTTAAGTGAGGGCACAGGTATTGGTATTGGTATTGCAGTCGCTTTATATAACCCAACGGTTATTACTTATAAGTTATTATCTGCGGAATGAACTCAACAAATAAGATATTGTGAACACGACTAACATTGGATTCGCACAATTGAGAGGAACAGATGGCAATAAAAGTCTAGCTAAACCCAAACCTAAGGCTCCTCTCCTGATGGCAAGAATGGGAGCGAAGGAACGAACCAGACATGAATCGGAGGAATGAGTCGAACCGAAGACATTGTGTGCTCTCCTCGTCAGTGAGGGCACGGAATGCGAGCGCAAGAGGACAGGACAGTAGAGTACATGACAAGAGTGGTCACCACCGGTGCTGTGCTATATTGGCTGACCTGTGGCCCCATATCTACGGTCGAGTGCAGTGTCGGTCCACTTATAGTAGTGGAGCATTGCATTGCTATGTGTGTCTGTGTCTGTCACTGTCACTCTATCTGTATATTAAAGGCATAATCCCTGAGCAAAATGTCCTCTAAAAAAGGCATAGCGTTGTGAGCGAAGGCAATCAGAGCCTCGCCTGACCTCACACTCAACGACCTCGAGTTGCGTTCGCATAGTATGCCATAGAATACGATAGGATAGGATAGGCTCACGAGTTAGGACAGACAGACAGCGATGGGTTGCCAATAGGCGAGGGGCTCAAGAGGTGGCGAAACACTCTTTCACAGACACATATCTGGCCTCAACTCATCACATCTTTTATAAGTTTTAAAGATTTGCCAAAAGTTCGAGTATTGAGGAAAGCATTGCATACAATGAATACGAGCGACGTCTCCATGAAATCAAATCAAAATCGGGTCATATATAGTGTGCTAAATGACCTCAATATAGACAACCTTATTGTAGGCTATCGTTTCAATGCATACAATTAAATCAATTGTCGTTAATCTATCGGTTTTGCATCTATTAAAAGCCCAGTCGACCACTCGTCGGCCACACAGTCACTGATCGGCGACAAATCATTGGCCAGCAGTGGCCGATCGGCACAGACCTGAGGTGACACTAATCACTGTTTATGGCGGTCTTCGCATTGGACACACATTCAGACAAAAGGCTGACAAATCGAGCAAAAGGTCAGCTGAAGAACAGGTGAGGAAAGGGTGTGAGTCGAGTCTAGTCGTGCCACCACTCGACTCGATGGCACTCATTCACACAAATCATTCACTAATTCGGATAATAATTATTGACTAAAACATTCAAAAATGATTATAAATAGAAAATAACGTAAAATAAAAGTGGAAAATAAATATATTTATTGCGGGTTAGCCTTGAATTGAATCTCAAGGAGAGACCAACGGATACAGTATTGGATGATTGGCTGTGCGGCAGACAATAGAAGTGCCCAAGCTCATTGCTCATTGCCATAGCTGTGTGTGTGTTGCCATTGCATTGCTATGGCATTGCATTACTGCACAGCACAGCACAGACCAGACCAGACCTGTGTCTACCTCTGCCTCAACGCTCGCAACTCATCCCTTGGCTTACCTTCTTCTGGGGCTAGTCTTCGGCTCCACAGACCACGGACGAAGATAATCCGATATATGGTCACAATCACACCGAACTCATTGTTGAAACCAGTAAACACTGCATTAAAGTTGAGGCAAAATGTGTTCATTAGTTAGATGCAAGTCAACTGACGGCCATATTATAGAGGAATGAGTGGCAGAACTCACAACGCAAGCAATCACTGCATTCACACAACTGTGCAGTGAAACGCCAAACACAGCTCCACAGCACAGCAACACCTCTCCAATGCCTCCACTGCCTGAGCGCACTCTCCACAGTCGGCCCCACAGTGTGTGCCCTCGCTCACACTCGCCTGGCCTCCAACACCGCCGCCACCACCAGCAAGACCACTCCATGACCACCTTGCCACCTCACCACCCCACCGGCACTGCCAGCACACCGCCACTGCCTGACCGCACTAATCTAGATGAAATGTCTCGGTCATAGCTAGAATTCTTTTGTTCAAAGTTTCATTGAACCAAACCAACTCAACTCAACTCAACTCAACTCAACTCAACAAGTTGTTGGCTAGACTTCGAATTCTACAATTGTAAACTTTTGATATATTTAATCTCAGTTTAAACAAGTTACACATATATCCAAGAAAAGGCATATCTTTTTCTCGATTTTTTCCTAATGGTCAAATGCTAGACTCACTATCGAAAGAGGCAACTATACAATTACCATGCTCATTTTGAACTTGCACCGCATTTATCGCAAAGCACACTGGTCAAATAAATAGAATGTCACATTGTTTGGATTGTAGAAATGAACTATCATGCACGTATGATTCATAGATAGCGATTTGATTAACCTAGATTAAGATCCTAAAATTATAGACCAAGGACATTGATAGGATATTTCCATTGCCTTTCATGTGAATGGCTTCGGAATGGAGTGCAAACCAACCCAATGTGCGTTCCAACCAAAGGGTTGACATTAGGCGGATGTGCCGCCAGCCGTGTGCTGACCAGAGCGGCCGACGCACCGCTCCGACCAATCGGGTCATTGAGGCCGAGATGTGCAGAGTGTGGAGCGCTTTGTTTGATCATCGGATTGACTCCTAAATGAGCCAAAGTGTGAAACTCCCAGCAAATCAGTGGAAAGCGTCGACTATTTTTCAAAAGCCCTGAACTATATTCTGACAAAAAGTATAGTTTACTGAAGTTTTTGTATGACCTGAAACTCGTATTAATTGTTACATAGATTGAGCCGCGAGTACGGCATGAGGTATGAGGTATGGCATAAGGTATGGGACTTTGAGCGTAAGGTCTGCTTTGATCTGCTCTACTAAAGCACTGCCTTTAAAGTACCTCACATTCCAATTGAAGAAATTGAGAGATGGGCTCCGCCTCTGACACATAAAACATTTTGCCAATGCCTGTGTCTGTGTTAGCCATTAACTATCATATATTAACTATTGCCTATCGACTATCCGCTATTGACTATGGGCTCAATTATTCTAATTTTGTAGCCTCATTGTGGCACTGATCAATTTGCTTGCCTTACCGGGCCTTCCAGTGATTTACCTAAACTGGATCTAACTCTTGGATCTTTAGCCTAAATCCAACAACAATTGAGCCATCGATCGGTCTCATTGCCAGATAAGCCATACAACGGGTCACACAATCGGCACATTCGCTCACTAGTGCTCTCCTCTCAGGTGTAGTCGAGTTTCCAGATTAATATCGAGTTTTGCTTAATTGCTGTATATTTAGTCCTGACTTGTGTTGAATCTGTTGTCTCTCGAGTTGTCTGCAGATCAGTGATCACTGATCAGTGTTTGGGACTCAACACAAGAGCACACATTCGCACATACATTCTCATGTAGAGACATACAGACATTCATTGAGACATTGGTAACATTCAACACATTCAACACTTGGATGTCGAGTGACAGTGAGAGCCAGTCAGAGCCGCACTACCACTAGCCTGGAGTCACCTTCACAGCCATAGTCATCGCCGTCGCCATCGACTTCGACATCACTTCGAATTAATAATGATCTGACAAACACTATTTCAAACCGGCGTTAAGGAGTGAGGAAAACCTTTCTGTGCGTAAGTTATCGCTATTGAGTTAAGGTCTTTGCGATAGCCTTGGATCAAATTAACGGCGAATGTGATTACAATTCCGCCAAAGTTAGCCGCAAAATAAATAAATTCAATTCGTTTTTAAGGAAAATCAACGATCAATATATTCATTGAGCTCTCGGTCTGCGACTCGCGAGTCAGCGCTGGCTTTGTTCGGTCCAAATGTGTCACAAATTGGTCAAAGACTCGAACCCAATGTTAACACACATTCACTCGAAAATAATTAGCCAGAGATAAGCCGTTTGTCGTAAAATTTAGAGCTTTTTAATAATGAACTCAATTTATTAAAATAATTAATACAATTATTAAAATGAGTCGAATCACTAATCGCTGCATAAATGAATAAATTAATAGAAAATAGCGAATATTAAACGATTCAAACGACTCGATCACTGCTCGCAGTTTGGTTGACACCGATCGCAACCATAAAGACATACAATTGAGTCAATCGTTTCAATCATTTCATTGATAATCTACTCAATCAAACCATTTGTCTGTTGAGTCACTCAAATCACCTGAACTTGAATTCAAACAATCATACGCTTAATGTTCTAAATATACTTGATTTTTATGGCAATGTCGCCGCGAATACAACCTTGCAATCGGTCCCAATCTGTGCAACCAAGCTCAGTTATGGCTCACTCGAGCTACACTGGCTATAAATGGCAACTCCTATCACCGCTAGTTTTGTCTTTCTCTTGCGGCACAAATCTCGATAAAACAAACAAACAAGCTTGGTGTCTGCTGTTTGGTGTGTCCGAAAGCACAGTTCAATAAATTATAATTAATTACATTGTAGTTATCAAGTTCATCATATTTTCTTATAGGAGTCAGACTTAAACTCAATACCTTTTATTGGCATTATTTGTCCCTCAAGTTCATCAAACGATCTAGTTATTCTGTCAAATGGGATGATACTTTTAAAATCACGGTTGTATATGAATAAACTTGCTACGTGACAGCGTTGCAATCAATGTGTAAATCTGCAAATTGACTTATAATCTAGCTATTTTGCAGAATTTGTCTGCGAAACCCCGAATTTGAATTAAATTTAAGCGAATTAGAGATAAATTAACCAAAAAAAGATCTAAAGTTTAATTAGAGGTAAAATTATTTAATTGCTTTTATTAGAATTACCTGTTCTCCCAACCATTCCCGGGGAAAATACCACAAAACAACGGCTGACCTTGGACTGGGAGCCACCGATCGCAGGCAACACATCAATTATAATTTATCATTAAGACTACCAAGTTTATTCATTGTATTCAGGCATGCGGAATAGGGGGATTCCAAAATCCCCTCTGGAAGCGAAAATCCCCCCTTGGACAGGGTCCGAGAAATAACAAAGGGGCCCTCCTTTGTATCGATTTTAACGTTAATTTAGCTTGATTGTTGCTAAAGAAGATTTAATCCGGTATTTTTATTGTCTTTTCAAGGTCATTTTGAAAACCACTCCTCAAAGAATAAGATCCCCCCCGTGAAAATGTTTAACATTGTTTCCTATGGGCAATGGGAAAATTACCCCCTCCCCCCCTGGGACTGAAGTCATTCCGCATGTCTGATTGGCAATCAGTGATTGAATGTTTAATTTTGGGCATTATTTTTTACCATTTGCATATCAAATTTGTACAAAAAATGCAATGAAAAATATCATGTTCACTTGTCGCATCAACTACATTTTATCTTGATAAATTTTCACCTATCAAAATAATCGAGTTTTATGTATTTTATCTATGACCAGACATGTGAAGATTATAAAGAAATCATAAGATTTACATGTTCAATGAAAATGGCCAATGGTTCCATATTAAAATTGGAACTTGCACCAATATTTTCTTTATAAGGCTCTGTATTAGTGATTAATAATCACTAATTATAGGTAACATTAGTGTCTCCTATAGTGATCCGACTATATCGAGCTGAGTGGCCAACCGAATGGTCGACCGAATGGATTGGTTGCCTGTCGTTAGACATCTCTGGTATGGCTAACATTCTTCACTCTATTGCTTCCTTCTTATCACTAATCACTCAAATAATTAATTTGATTGATCTTTATTATTAAAATTTAAAGCATTTGCAATAAAATTAGGTTGCTAATTTAGTAGAATCTTTAAACTATTTATTAAGCAAATTAATATCTGCTTAAAATTCAAATTAATTCCAATTTTGATGGATAGAAATTAGCGAAAAGGCAATAAACAAGAAATATAGTTGTCATACATTCCAGAAATGCAGTTCGAGTCGAATAATTCGATTTCTTCGGCAGCGATGAGCAATGACTCGATCTCAGGGAGGGCTCACCATATGTGGACACAATGTTCAGTTGGATACGGAATTACTTCATAGATAATATCTCAAGCAAATAGGGGCAATCCAGGCAAATTGAATATTTTGCGGCGTTTTAAAGTTTAAAATTGCTCTATTTAATCAAATTTAGCCTATTTATACGTAAAATTATCCTTAATTTAGTTTAAAATCAGTTAAATTAAGTCAGTTAAAATGACGCGACTTCGTCTCAGAGGGGATTTCGACATTTTCGGTTTCAGAGGGTTTAGGAAAGCCCGTTCCCCCACGTGGGCACTACGCCCAGGTCATTGCCACCCGTCAGACCGTTAGTGGGCTGGAAGAGGGCTTAAATGGAGGAGAATAGAGGAAGGGTTGTTGTTCAGGATAACACCACATCAATAGAAATTGGTTGAGCCGTTCACAAGATATGGCTTCTCGAGGTTGGTGAATTCGCCAGGGTCATAATATTACCTTGCTAGGATCCAATATTAAGCATGGTTAAATTTTAATCGACTTGAAAGCTGTTTTTTATATGAACTTGGTTATTGAGAAGACTATCAGCACATGTGATTTGATGCCAATGGAAAACACATGTGCTTATCAGTGATATATAAGTGATCATGGTAACTTCTTTCAGGTACAACCACTTCACACAACGTTCTAATGTATTAAAAAATATTCAACTTTTCTCAAAGTAGTCTTCAATGACATCAATAAAGAGAGCAATAAATCCGATATCTGTTCGCTGATGTGATTTACTGCCGGAAGACTGGAAGCGAACGATAATTCAGATTCTGGAAGTGGACAGAACCGAAGAAACGGCACTCCCGGCTGAACTTGTGCCGGATGTTTGTGCCGATCGTCGGGCGCGATATGGGATATGCGATTCGCGACACTCATTATTGACAAATGAATTGTATTTTCAATTAGACTACAATTGAATCGCAGACTTGACCAGTAATACAACCGACGATCGAATTCCGTATTTGTTGTTTTGGGTAAAGGTTTGATTGTTCTTGCAATTGATGGACTCAATTAGATTTGCGATGTTTTCCAGCGATTGATCGCTATTTCGAATATACATCACTTGAGATAATCAATCGATGCACTCAAAGTCGGGTCGTTTCGGTGTGAATGAGAGACAAACACATCAGACATCACATCAGCGACAGCTCGGATCACAACTGCTGTCCATTCAATCAATAAATTCAGATATAAATTAATATCGATTTAATTTAAAAATACTACATTTAATTAAGAGCAGTGCAAACAAGGTAATGACAAATGCAGAGTACAGGCAATTCCATAACTGAATCCTTGATCATTCGAGTTTAGGTTCAGTGAATGACTTGTGATTCAGAATATTTAGATTAGATTTAAATTGGAATATCATTAATACATGTTTTGATTGATGGCGCGATTGTTCATAGCGAGGCCAATCAATTTGTTTGGACAGCACACTACTAATTTGGTGGACGCTATCTTCGCAATCGAGGTCTTTCCCAATCATACAAAATTATAACATAATTAATAAAACAATTAAACATTAATTAACAGTCATTTGGTGCGACACTAGAAGTCAATGCCATTTGTAATCAAAATGTAATAACATTTATAAAATATCTTTGGAAACACTGAATCGAAGCTAAATTAAGATCTGATAATTGAACTATAATTCACTTTTAATTGACAATTAAATAGTAATTAATGATTAATCTAATCTCTTTCCAATTCCAAATGAATCGGCAGCTTTTGGCTCAAATCGGTGGCAATTTTTTGAGAACAGGCGCCCAAAACCCGTCGGCTCATGATGTCGACGGGTCCGCCCTTCGTGTCGATCACATGACCGCCGGCTTCTGTCAGAATCACGATCGCAGCGGCCATATCCCAGACGTGAAGTCCGAACTCCCAATAGGCGTCGGCAAAGCCTTCGGCGATCGCACAGAAGTTGAGAGCAGCCGAACCCATGCACCGGATTCCGTGACACGACCAGCCGACGGCCTCCAGGTTGCGGAAGACCGCGTTTCGCTTCTCTTCGTCTCTTTGAGAACCGAACTCAAAGATAAGAAGCGCTTCATTCAGTGAATTGCAGTTTTGTCGGACAGAAATCGGTTTTCCGTTACAATAGGCGCCGAACCCTTTTCGGGCGGTATATAACTTATCGAGGAATGGACTGTAGATTATCCCCAAGACTGGGATCTTATTGACCGTAAGACCGATCGATACGCACACAAACGGAAAGGTGTGGACAAAGTTCATGGTGCCATCGATCGGGTCGATAATCCAGGTCGGGTCGACTGTGAGGCCCGCTTTGGACATACTTTCTTCGCCTATGAACCGGTAGTTTGGAAAATGTCGTTTGAATTCCGTGAAGAGATACTCTTCGACTGCTTTGTCCGTTTCAGTGACCAAATCAGCGAAACTCTCCTTCTCATTGATCTCTTTGTTTTTGCCGGACGCGGCGGACATCATTTTGCCGGCTTCGATGGCCAGACCGATCGCGATCTGCTCGCAACGTAACAGCTCTTTGTCGTCCATTGCCGTCAACTGTCAACATATCAAACGGTGAGTCTATGCAGTCATCAATGGAATGGCCACCGAATCAGATGTGACCACAAGTCCAGACGTATGGCGGACTCGAATCACTCGAATGGCTTATTGCTTGCAAATCGCAATCAACATTCGGCTGACAGACAGTCATCGGGACATCACTGCTGCGGCCGTCACCAGAGGCTGGACTGGACTTTGTTCTGTAGCTGACCTCAAGTGACGGCCGCACCCAATGACCGGCTCTGGCTTTGGACGCAACACAACAGATAAATGTCAACCAATCAAATCAAATCAAATATAATTCAAGATTTAATTGTCGAAATCATATACACATGACGATGGTCACAATTGATGACCACAACCAAGCTACTACTACTACTAGTATATGAATCATGAACAGCCAGGTGACAGTCAGTGACCAAACATATATACAACTCACGCAAACAAATATATGTCGATATATCACCACTTGTCCAGTGTTTGCCAATTGAACCAATGTCTTCGAGTGTCCTCGATGACAGGCAGCAGCGATCGGGTGATATATATATGTCCTTGATAATTAGATAATTAGATAATTAGATAAATTACTAAACTGTTCCGATCGTCAGATCCAATGTGAGACCAATTTTGTGGAAAACTACGAGATCTTAGAATACATGCGCTCTTCGTATGCACTCTAATGTGGGTTCGCTTAGAAACCACTTTAGTTGACGACAGATAACAAAATAGATTCCAATCGTTCGGCACTTGTTTTGCATCAATTCAAAAGTTATTCGAATTCAACTCAACTCAAAGAAACCAATGACCAAGAAGTGATTTGGCGTCCGGGATCACCATTGATCACCAGCGGTGGACCATTGAGGCGCAACACTCTTTAGATTCTTTAGTTTTTTGCCATAACAACCCCTACTTTGAGTTATATATAACCGAGATAAACAGAAGCTTGTCAATTTGAATTAGGGGTGGAAAACTAAGATAATTTTAAATGTGATTGGTCAGCAAGAAAGCCGAATTAACAAGGCCCGAATATGACTCGAATCAATGACAGGTAAACCAAAAGTTGCTTGATCACTGATCAGTGTGCTCACAGAGTTGATGAATCGGGGCTAACCATTGCGTTACTCAGATAGATATTTATGTACTTTCCTTGTCTTTCTGGTGACCCAAGGGCCCATTTTGATGGTCCAAGTTTCAATAATCAAAATTTTTGGTAACTAAGAAAATGTTGAATTTATAAGAACACATTTATATGAATATTACAACACAGAGTGATATTTTATTAGCGGTATTACATCTCTTTTGAAAATCTCGCTCAGAATTCAGGCCTAAATAATGAGAAGAGCCAATTAAATCACTTATACAAGTCATCGACCGACTTATTAATAACAGGGGTAATCATGCTAAATCTAATACTGAATTTACATGCACAATAATGAGAGTGTGACATTGAATTTCGCTGGATGATCATGATAAAGCAAGTTTACTAGTAAATAAGATGACACTAACTTAGCTCGGCTTACAGAGGCACCCAAAGTGTACCTTTCACAATCAATCACTTGGTCAATGTTAATGTCATAGTATCTACAAATCAATACCAATACCAATCAAGATCAATCGGAGCGTCACACTCGTCAGAATGTGCAGGTTATTGTCAATTGATAATCGATATCTGTATTGAGTTGAATATGTTGTTAATCTATAGTCAAACTATTGCCACCGATTTGAGAGTTTAATTGTCAACTAATGAACGTTTGGCTATAATGAGGGCTCAAAGGCTTGAATCTACAGAAATGCCTTAAACTATATCTATTGATGCGATTTAAACACATTTGAGACCAATCGATGGTCGCATTTGATTATTTCAATGCTTTTTAACCAAGAGTTGTCGATATATACACAGAATTGGTAATGAAAATGACATGAATTCGAATTAAACGGAAGAGCAGTTCAAATGCTCTGATTTGAAGCTTTCAGTGTTGACTCCGTTGCCATTGATTGCCATCAAAGCACTCAAACTCTTTGGAGAACCCGAAAGATTGCAGTCTTTTGTGCCGTTCAGAAGAGTTTCGTTACTATACTTCGAGAGATCCGTCGCTGAGATCGGGAGACCTTTTTGTGCGTCCGTTTGGCCGATTGGGCCGAATGTGTGGCCATTGGATGTGTCGTTGAGTTCGTTGGGCTCGTCATCGGTCACTGAAGAAGTGGAACCGTTGTTGAAACCGTTGGGATTGAATGAATGTGTCGGTTGACTTATGCTTTGCTGAATATGAGACGAAACAAAGTTTGATAACAACTGATGAGAGATATGACTTGGATTTGATCGGTTCTGATTAAGACCCTGGTTGTGGTACATCTGATGCACTCCGCCGTAGTCAATCATCTTCGGCGGCCTTCCTCTGGGTCTGGGAGTGTCCGACTTGAACAGAGACCTCAATGAATCGATTGGCGGCGAAGACGGCGAGACATTGCAGGGATGGCCCGACTCTGACAGCTTATTAAAGACTCTTAAGTCGACTCCAGAGTCGTCTTTGATTTGTTCGGCCAACTCCTTGACCACTCTGAGTCCCTCGTCCATCAGAGTCTCTTGCACCAATTGCTTGGTGATATGGTTGGCTGCCACCGCGTTGCCCGTCTTCTTGGCTAACAGTATTAGAAATACTTCGAATTTGATTTCGTTTAATTTGATTTGAATTGAGGCAATTCTAGGTGAAAGTCGACAGAGATTTCAATAATCACTAACTTGGAAGTAGTTTAGAGAAGCCGTCGGACGAGTTGTGCTGCGAGTCTTGGTTTGGAGAGTTCTGCTGCGACTCCTGTGTCACAGATGGCGAGGAATCGTTGGAATACAACGAGAACTGAGAGTCTGAGAAGTGGGAGAAGACAATTGACATCAATTAATTAATCAACTAATTAGATGACCACATCTTCAATAATCAATTAAATGGCATTCGTGGTCCACACTCTTTGGCCAACACATACCCGTGTCATCCGTGTCCACCTTATCGTCGAAACGACCAAAACTTCTGCTGATAAACCTGTTCGCCAATAATAGAATAAGTTAGTGAACATCGTTGAGAGTGACACAAAGCATATCTAAATAATCTTGCTCAATTGGCTGCTCTGATTCAAGCTGATGGCTAACAACTGGTTCATAAGTGTTTGTGTGATATCGAATGAAATGGCAATTTTAGATCATAGCCATTGAGGCTGTTTGTGGCCATTAAGCCATAGGTTGTGATTTAAACTAAACCCCAATCATTAGAGCGATTCGTATAATTCGTTGATTAAAGCTTTAGAATAGTAGTGAAGAAGTCTTTCAGAAACGTTAAAAACGAGTGATTTTATGGAAATTATTTGAGACCATTGCCGAAGACTTATAACCAATTCATTGTTTTACGAATTGTTTGAGCGACAAAATCGCTGTTTAAGTGACTTAAGCAGGAATTGTCGCAAACATTATATCGAACTGAAGTCAAAACCAATTAAAATCATGAATATTCAAATTGAACGTCAATTCAAAGCCAATGAATAATTTTAAAATTAATTGCATTCAATTGCTTCCAATCCACTGATAACTCGTTTCCATTACTCAGACAAAAAGAATTTTAAATAGTTTAGATTTGACAAAACTTTCAGAAATTCGATCGTGGTGGCCCGTGGTGGCCAATCCTATTCTTATGCATGTAGTTGATGGACCAGATTATAATAAGATGCGCACTGAACTGAACTGAACTGATTGGTGGCATCACTGGATCACTAGAGGACATACCTGTCATATCTCTTGATGTGTCGGCTGAGTTCGCTCTGTTCGTTAATCAGTTGCATTTGTTGGGTCGAAATGAGGTCCAACTCATTCTGCAATTGTGTCACTCTCTGAAAGTTGTGGACATCATTTGCCTCTTGCATCTGGACTTTGATGTCTTCGTGTTGTGTTCCCAATGTCTTCAACTGTTCCACAATGGCCTCCAACCTCTCCTAAATGGCGATAAAGCAATGATCACATTGGAGTTGACATGCTTTTCAAAATAGCTAACAATTATAGCCAGAATATAGCAATAGCTAGATCAATTGTGGACAAACATATCGACAGTGAATTTTTGATCGATAATCTCTACTTTTAATGTCCAACTAATAAAAGGCACAAAATAGTAATCTAAAAGATGACATGGAAGTGCATTGGTGGCAAACTGACCTGTTTCATTTTCCTGTCGTCTTCGGTGAAATGCATTTTGTGCTCGTGGACAGACTCGTTAGGACTAGACTCGGTTCGACTCCTTTTACATCCGCTGACGTCCGACTCGTCGAACGCTTTCGAACAGCTTTGAGATCTGAAGTCAATTCAAACTCAGACAAAGAGCGTCAATGACTGACACATACCTGGAGTGACCCTTCGAGTACTGATAGCCACTGTCGCGGACCACCTGTCGGGCCAGAGGGAAGAGTTCGTCCCGTCGGGAGAGCAGAGCCGGAATGTGTCGGCAGATCTGAGCGGCCGCTTCATTGACTGATACCTTTCGGACAGTGAAATGACAATTGTCTTGTTAATAATGCAAAGGCATTATTGAGATTAGCTAGGTTAGCTAGTTAGCTAGACTAGTTTGGTATGAGTGACTCGATTGGGAAGCGACAGAGAGGAGACTCACTTCGTGGAGAGTGAGCGGCTTTTCTGGTTTCCTCTTGCAGTCGAATCGTCCGTAAATGGCCGCATACTTGCGGATCTCGTCCATCCGGCGCGGGTCGTCCTCAGGCATGTTCATTACGTACTGCTCATAGCAAGCGAACCAAACGTTAGACACATTACAGTCAGTTCAGGCCATCTCTACGCTGAGCGCTATTTTGGTTCCGTTTGGTTATCGACTAAATAATTTTGAGGCAAACGAGTGCTCAGAGAAAGAAAGTGGTGTTCAGTGGAGAGAAGAGTGAGAGAGACGGACAGCGATAGAGTCGGTAGAGTCGGACAAAGTTATGGCTCCTATTTGTTCACAACGTTATGTTATGTTGGGAACAATTATTAATACGAGTGGTAAACCAAATACTGGTGACTATAATCGAGTTAATCGAGACTAAGCCGACTGTTACTGCAATTAATGATTTTTGTTTGGATCTAATTTGCATTTATAACTACTTTTTGACTCAAATTGATTTGTTATGACATTCTACTGGGCTTTGGCTCACAATGAGTGCACTTTTGGGCCGCAATTCAATGCAATGCAATGCCTCTGATGTCAACTCTATGTCAACTGAACTCAATTGTATGCCGACTGACAACCTGTGGATCGACTCGTCTTTCCATATCTCACATATCACTGCAATTAATAGTTTTTGTCGCTCTAATTGTTTGGCTCATTCGGATCGGCACCTAAATTATGGTTGCGGTCACTCAACACTCAACTGCTCTTCAATCAGATCCGATGCGTAAATAAGAATATATAATATTTAATTGAATTCATTATTTCTTAGTAAAATCGATATCAAAGTTATCTGAAGACAGCAGTGATAAGCGGTATCCCAGTCGTGAAGGACTGGTTGTTAAGGCCTCTAAAGAAGTTATATTTGTGTGGAGTGAAGTGAAAATCAGTTAAATCAGAGATCGATATGCAAATGAAAATGTGAATGAATTGCAAAGCAGTAGACCTTTAATTGTATGCTCGCTGAGTCTGATGAGCGCAAAAACAGGGATATAGACAGCAGTGCAGTGAAGGCTGATTCTGGCGAAAGGGTTAGGTTAGGCAGTGATGTCGGCTCACAGACGATGAAGGCATGAAGAATGCAGTGCAAGACAAGAATCGGCCGTTCAATGAACTCGATTCGCGCAATCATATCAGTATAGGTTAGGCTGTGATGCAAATTAGAGGCACTCAGACGACGAGCGAATGAATGGCACGAATGAGACCAAAGAAATTGATTATAAAACAAAAATAGTGGAGATTTTGTTTGGATATAAGCGAAAGGTTTGGAAAATAATGAATTCTATATAACATAACAATCAATACTCAGTTTAACGCTAACTGATTGCGAAATAAAAAGCATCGAAACACTGCCTACAGAGCCAGGACTGAGTGACCCAACGCTTATGAGTTGATTTCGATTAGTTTGAGAGGAGAGCACAAGTGGGGAGAGAGAGAGAGAGAGAGAGAGAGAGAGAGAGAGAGAGAGAGAGAGAGAGCTCACCATCGAGTGAAAGGATTGATGATGAGCTTCATTTTTATCAAAGCCATTCTATTGCTCTAATGTGTGCATTCATTTGGGAATAATATCTATCAAAATCTAGTTTTGGTGAATAATGTGAATAAATGCCGCAATTCTTTTCGCATAACATATTGTTATAAAATTCAAAGTTTAAATCAAAAAATAAGCCAAAAACGTCAATATTACTAATTATTAGCGATCATTGGATGCAAATCACGACTTACTTCCAACTCTTTGCTGATTCGCTTTTTATTGTTCCCCAATTGAGGCTTCGGGTCCATCGGCGGTAAGTTTTTGACCAGCATTTCGGCCACTTCTGAGAGTCGCTGGATCTGACTGTCGACCAGAACCGGGGTCAGTGTTATGGGACTACTCGGTTGGCTGTACTCATTGCACATCATCGAAGACGAGACCTAATCGTTTCGGTTAATCAGTGATCACTTTAATTATTGATCAGCTATTTTCAAATTTAATCTAATCCTCTAACAAGTTATATAATATAACGGTGTGTTTGCGCCAATTTGTATTGCCGAGTGGCCCTGAGCTAATGGCTACATCATCGATATGGCAATGCAGCAATGAGCTACCATGGTACCATGGTAGCTCATCATTTGCAAATGAGGCGCTCTTTCGTGTGCATAGCATGTAATCCAATGGAAGTACATTGGCTCTGAATTTTTGACTCCGAATGCGGACAAAAAGTGAATCAATGGTGAAATCATAAAAAACAAAGAGTGAGTGCGAGGAAAGAGAGGAATGGATAGGACTGACGACTAGTCATACGAAGGGAATGTCTGGCGTTAAAGGAAACATTGCATTCGGTTGGTAGGGAACGAATGGCCAACAATGTAGTGAAAGGGTTGAACAACTGAAACAACTGAAGCGCTTTTTGGCAAAATGCAAGTTTAAAGCCCCGGGCCTTTCCAACAGTATATGAGTTTTTCTCTCGCATTATTGGATCGAAAATTATTTGCTTTAAATAACATATGAAAATTATTCGAAGCAAAAGTGCGATCAGAGAAGAGAAGAGAAGGGAATGCAGACCAGAGCTGACGGAACGAGCGATGGTTGGCATCGGTCTCGAAGTGGAGTCTCAATCAAATCAAATGACATATGGCTTGACATCATTGCAATCAAGCAATCATTGGAAGCACAATAACAGCGATTCCAGTATTACCTTAAATGACAATAAAGTCTAATAAAATGCGGTTTTATATACGCATTAAAATGGCTTTTCATTGACTAATAATTTAGTGCTAAAAGTTTTATTTCAAATAAATTATTACTTTTTGAGCGATTGCTTAACCGATAATTTGCAGTGAAAGAGACCGAAAAGCGTTTTGGAGTCCACGACAAAAGATGTTATGTTTTGGAGCGAAATGAATACAAAACCTTTAAACTAGTCATTCATTTAAAGCCTTTCTTTGATGGTTAGTGAATAATAACGGAATAAATGTTTTATGCGTTTCGTGGCTTCAGATCAAAACAAAGCCATAAATGAGCGCTACTTATGTCGAGACAGAGTTAGGTCTCAGTTAGTGTTAGGCCTCTGCCAGACATTTAATATTCAGCGAAGAAGTGGTTCGAATAAATAGCTAAGAGAAGGTTAGTCTAATTGTACGGCCAGTGATGCCAATGATGGCAATCATAGCATTGATTAATCCAATGATAGTAAAGACAAATCCCAAACGGCATTACTAACGCATCATTTAGTTAGCAGTGCAAGAAGTTTAGCGCTTAGAGTGCCCTATCAGATGAGCCTATCGAGGAAGAGGTCTCGCACTTGTCTGACCACCATTTGCAAGACAGTCCAAGACAGACAATACCTGATTCATGTATTGAGACAAATGGTTCTGCGAGTGAAGACTCGAGTGGTTCGATGAAGAGATGTTCGTCTCCTTCGCACTGTTGGGCGATGGCGTCGAATGAGCGCTATTACAGCTCTGAGTGGCGGTCGCGGTCATCGATGGACTCGCTCTGAGCGCCACTGGCGAGGGCTGTGATTGTGATCCTGGCAATGCTATAGGACTCGGCCGACTGGCCATCGCCGCCGCCAACTGGTTGAGCAACGCATGACTCGACGGTTGGCTCAGAGACGGACCGGCAGTTGTTGGGAATGCCGGCACAATCGGCGACTGAAACATAGCTGTAGTGATTGGAAACGGGATGCGATGTGAGTGGCGGCGAGTGGAGCGTCGAGTGACTCGTCTCTCAGTGCTTTACTCAATTAACTATTAACTAGTGAATTCACTAATGTTCCAACTTTTTGGTGCTCATTAAAATTAATTTGAAGTGAATTTCACATCATTTTAACCATTAATTATGTGATTCTAATCTCATAACAATTGTTTACCCTTTCCAATGACTGGACTGGATATAACTTATAAGAAACTATACTAGTATATTGGCGGTGGTGTGCTGTGCATGATGTACCTAGCTCGTGTGGATCGATACCTGGGTTGGTGACCCACTCCTGGAGCGCTTTCTGGAGTCGTCTGACGTGCAGTGGTTTGCTGGCCATTCCGACCAAAGCCATGATTTCGAGGAACTCTTCCTCTCCGGCCTCACAAAGTTGTTGGACGTCATCGCCTCCTAACCAATAAGTCATCACTTAATTGATTGAAAGGCATCTCATTTTGAATATGAAATGTCGTGTCAAATGTCGAGTGATTTATGTGAGAACATGTCATTCATGCAGACATTGTCGACATAGACAGTGTATGGTATGGCAGGTATGGTATGGTATACCTTGACATATGAAAGTGTCGTAATATGACAGCAGGTTTGCTCTTTGCAGGACTCTATACAGTTGGAGCTCAGACTCATTTGCCGGCTGCGAAGTCATGGCAACTAAAATGAAAAAATCCATTGTTTAGTATTGTCTTTAGTGAGAACATAGGAGCTAGTTTAATTTGAAAGTTTGATCGAATAAATGTATTTTATGTGTACTGTACGTAATGTAATCAAGTTTAGGCTTATATTAAAAATTTTATAATAATCTGTTTTGTGCTGAATATGCATCACAAAGAAGTGCATTACAGCTGCACTCCAATTGTTTTTATGCTTTTAACTCAAACACAAATAAAATACGAGAGAAGAGGAGAGAGACTAAGAGATGATAGAGTGAGCACTTCATAGCAGGGAGAGAGAGAGAGAGAGAGAGAGAGAGAGAGAGAGAGAGAGAGAGAGAGAGAGAGAGAGAAGCGTTGTTTAGTTAGTTGAGCTCTAATAACGATATGCAGTTCTAGTATTTCTAAGTGAAGAACGCGAAGGCATTCAACGCAAAAACTATTGCCTCCGAAGCCAACCCTTGCTTTTAATTGCAGTCTCCAAACGATCGATAGAATGCATAGAAAGCAAGTGATGAAGAAATAAGAGGAGAGACTGCATAAGGGAGAGAGAGATGTGAATGCCTGACATGGGCTTCAAGAGAGCTCCCGATTGCGACAAAAGGAGAGAAAGGATTGGTTGCGTTCGCCACACATCGCAAGTATGAGTGAAGGCAGTCATCATTTAATCAAAAAGTATTCAAAGTAACGCATATTTATCAGAAGAAAAGTAAAACATTTTGTGAAAAAGCATTTCTGGCAATCGGCGAAAGGCTTTACTCGATTCCGGTGCTAATCATTGCAAATGGAAGGCCTATCGCTCACCACTGCTCTCATCTATGTTTCAGCCCTTTTCCACTTTTCATTTGCAAAACTGTTTTATATGAGAGATAACGGAACGAGTTTTTATCCAAAAGCGAAGTATTGATCGCAAACTGTGGCCTCAAATAATCACAAAAGGCTTGGCTTTGAGAACGAATCGGTGTGTCCTTCGGTTACATTCGGCATCTCTTGTTCTTCTTCTTAACCTTCGCCACAACCTGACAGAGAAGGCGACGCAACCGACAACCAGTTGATGAAAAATCACTCACTTTCTCGCCAGTCGTTACTAATATTGCACACTATTGCCTATCTCCTCGCATATTTGCTCGCATCTATAAATGTCTTATATGCTTTGCACTCTATTTGAAACAAACGGGTTGCACACCGGGGGAGGAATATATAAGATAAGGAAGGATAGAGTTTAGTAAATATAAAACTGAGTAAACAATGAAAATTGAGAATCAAAATTAAGACGAGACTATAGGAGGCAAACAAAATGCGTTTTTCCGTATTGATAGGGGAAGACTGTGGAGAAGCAATTTGGTCGTTAGTATGAAAGCACAAACTTTATAACGATTCGATCGATTTAATCGAAACATAATTAAACATAAAATTAAATGCGATTTAATTATATTCAGTGATCATAACTAATTGAAAGTATATTCGTTTCTATAGAAACAGCGATTGACTGCAACTAATGAAAGAAATTAGTCTTTCATTAAATTTGTTTCATTTATTATTATTTCAGTGAATGTCCAAAATAATTCATTAATTTTTATACTTTAGGCAAATATTCGTGAATCCGTGGAACACAAGAGATATGAAAGCTTTTTGAGTGAATTGAGTGACCGAACAAACAATTGGAATCATCTCTTATATACTAAACGCAAGCAAACGAAAAGCTTTGCTGAACTCTTCGTTCTTAGAGCCCAACCAATCAATGGCTCAACA
Source organism: Scheloribates latipes (assembly GCA_034698225.1). NCBI lineage: Eukaryota > Metazoa > Arthropoda > Arachnida > Sarcoptiformes > Scheloribatidae > Scheloribates > Scheloribates pallidulus. Next base: position 1,223 of record JAQGBE010000329.1, on the reverse strand, counting down.
ATGAGAGCCACACAGCACTGGGTTCGGGCCAATCGGAAGGCCGAACATTGGCCAAAAATAAGAGAATCAATGGTAATGATTGCGATCTCTAATCAAAGACATAATCGATAGCAAATCAAAGACATCGGTAGTATTGGCTGACTGTGACTCTGCAGGGAAGCGCTCTTTGAGGCGCAAAGCAGTGGTCGCGTAAAGGAATGGCAGCGGCAGTGGAGGCAGTGGTGGCAGTGGTGGCAGTGGTAGTGGCAGTGGAGGCAGCGGTAGAGGCACTGACTGTCGCACCACTGGTAGCGGTAGTGCCTGAGCTCAGCATAGCTGCACTGGGAGGCCATCACATAGTGGCAGCCATAGACTTACTTGTTCCATTAGCGTTTCGGCTTAATATACGACTGGCCAGACATTGTACGGCCGCGAGCGAGTGGTGCAGCGGTGGTGCCGACTGAAGTGGACCTGGTTGACCAGGTGCGAGAGGTGCGGCAGCTGAAGAAGTTCGCATATTGGGTGTGACACTGGGATTCGATGGCATCGAAGCAGCACTCGAACAGACAGACATGTAATCTCTTTCCATAGTAATGGCGTTTTGGTGGGCGACTCAAGTGAAAGGCAGAACAGTTGGAGACACCGAACGCAGTGAACGCGAGTCTGTTATTGGTTGGAATCTTTCACTTAATTCTCGCACTTTAGGAAAAAATCCAATGCATTGCAGTAAATGTGAATATATAGCGCCAAAGCCTAACTATGCCTAACGCCTAACGCCTCGATGCAAGTGATGTGCCGTTCGCTGCACTGCTCTTCGCATCGATGCCACTGCCGATTAGGGAAGGCGTTCGCAGCAAATCACTGCTTCCAATACGACTTGTCCTCGCTCTCCATGCACTTCCCATTTAGAGCGAGCAAATATTTTCGAAGAAAAACTTTTTTACCAGAAATAGTTTCGAACACAATAGACAACCAGACAAACGAGAAGAGACAGACACAGTTCGCCACTTATTGGCCGAGCTCTCTGTGGTTCGCGTTATGGGAACTCCAAATCCTCTTTCTATTCGTTAGTCTGTGTGCTGGCTGTGATCGGCATTCACTCGCAAGACGCGAAAAAAGCATTTTCCAAGAGTTTGTAAGCGAGACTTCACCACTGGTGCAAACATTAGAATCAAGTATTACATGAGGAGTATATCAATACGGCTTCAGAAGAGCGCAGAACAGAACAGAACAGAACAGAACAG
>JAQGBE010000328.1:0-20913 GCA_034698225.1 Scheloribates latipes | reverse complement strand
CACCTTGCTCAATTAGTTTAATTAACAATTTTTGAACCTTTGTTAGGCGACTTCGATCTGATCTTCGCCGACAAGCGGTCAGAAGACCGCCCAAAAGGCCGCCACAAAGGAATGGTTGTATAAAATGAATGGTAGGTTAGTTCCCCATTCGGATAAATAATTTGATTAATGTATTTATCTCTCCTAGTTTGTTCCATTTTTCTTTTCGTTAATTATCATTTAATTTGCATGCTAAATTGTCAAACTTGTGAAACTTTGAACTAACTCATATATGTTGCAATTGATGTCTGTACAAGATTGACAGAAAGTTGGCAAAATCATATTGAGGGCTTGCACTCTACAAACGTCTAAGATTACTTTCAATAAATAATGGCAATTATGGCTCTCTCATTGTTATTTTAAAAAGTTTGAATAAAATAGTCGTCATTTACATAGATATTTTTTGGTAGCTGTAGAGTGCAAGCGCTTAATATGATTATTGCAACTTTCTGTCAATCTTGGTCTGTATATTGATAAATATTATTGCATTATTGTATTAAATATTCTCAATTATAATAAATTTTCAATTGTACTTAGCGTTGGGCTGATTTTCAGGTTGATATTTCAGTGAAATTTCACTGAAAAGCCAAATTTTGTGAAATATGCCACTTTTAGACACCCGACCCTATTAAAAATCAAATTTGCTAGTTGATTAAAATGATCTTATAGGCAAGTTGCTCCAGTAGATCAGTGAATAGTGTGCTTGGAAAGTGATCGCCACGTTGTGAGTTCGATCCCACATCCCAAATATGTTGTTATCATGCTATTTTTCTGCTAAAATATCAACAAATGATCTGATTGGCCTTGAGCGGCATCTTTGTTATCTTTGTTTACGTTTATTTTATGTATATAATGTATTTAAAAAGGTTAAATTTAATTAGCACCAAAAGTGCCAAAAAGAAAATTTCATGAAATTTCGTGAAATTTCAAAAGCAAAATGAAAAGTCGTGAAATTGCCCAACGCATATTGTACTGGATAAGTCCTGAATGTATAACTATTTCACAGTAGGAAGTATTACATCCGATGTCTATTAACATTTGTGAGAAAAGATGAGGTAAACTACTATTTAGCCCAAAAAACATGATTTCATATCGCAATGGCTATACAGAGAACGGCATAACTCATAAGACGGATAAGAACTGAGCGTCTGTTTAACCAGATTGTTTGTGTTGCACGAATAATCTGTTTAAACCGAATTCTGGTTAAATCGGGTGAACGTTAATGCATTCTAGGAACAGTCGGTGATATAACCTAAGAGAGCTGGATAACTTTTATGTGCTAATCAAATGATTAATTCTGCAATTCATCGTTAATTCATTTGAAGTTCAAACCGATGATTAACTTTAATTGCAAAACATTTAATCAAATAATTTGACGTTTTATTGTAGGCTTTGGGGACTAATCTTAATGAATGGCCGGCAGTGGACTCATTTGGACCAATAATTTCTTATTTACTCTACTCTGTGTGCCATCTATTCTATCAGATTTCCATCTAGATCATATTAATATCTTCTTTACTGTCAATTCACTTTAAAGATGTCAATTAAAAGTCTGAAAAGTCTTGTTTAACATTGCAATCGCTATGCAATGCGTTTGACTCGTCTCTAATCGTTTGTTGTTCGCGAAGATAGTCTAAATCCGACCGACGCTAGCCTTAGGACGACTGCCAAGACGTGGCCACCGATGTCGACAATGAGAGCAATCAAGACAACGATCGGACCCATAATTCGGCCAATAATAGAGTTTCGTCAGAGAGTCAAAAATCAAAAATCAATTTATTGATTGAAATCTCATTTCATTTCGATTTGACATTCAATTCATTTATATAAATATTGGGAATAATTGTTCTAAAATTATATTAACTTTATATCCAATTTGTAATCAATTTTATACAATATTTATATTTAGTTTTCATTGAATTTCTGTTTTCATAATCACAGGAAAAATCAAAACTAAACCTAAATTGAGAGCTCGAGTCAGGACTCGACCGAAAATATCAGGGAATTCAAAGTTTTTGTTCGATTATTGAAAATTGAATTAATCATATAAAGCCATTATCATAGGTAAAAGATCCAGATAAAGGTCAAAATGATATGAAGCAATAGGAATCAATAAAGAGAGTCATTCAATCAGTTAGTAAAATCACTTGGAAAAAGAGCCAAGCTAAAACTTTGGGTAAAATACTTATAGAAAAATTAATGACTATCGCGAGTGTGAAACAGTCAAACGCAACCTGCAAAGTGTGTGCTCTTGGAATAGTTGGAAATAGAGATTATTGACCGCTAATGTTCGCCGATCGGGTCAGCGCAGGTCAGACCAGACTCGGCCGCCAATCGAAGATCAAGAAGAGTGGAGTCGAGACAACTCTTCGCTCCATCCGTCCGATACCCTTCGCAAGTGAATCCTTGAGTGAAGTCATAGAACGAAGCGATCACTCGATGCCGAAAGTGGACGACTCCTCGACGGCCAACAGTAGCTTCTCGTAGAGCATCTCAAACGAAGTATACGGCGGAAGATCTAACCGATTGAAACACGTGTGCGCTCTGTAGTGGACAGTGAGGGAGGGTTAGCGAGAGTGGCATTGACGGGGAGACATACCTGGGAAGACTGGTAGGTTTGCCCCACTTCTCGATGCAGAACTTTCGCGGACCGTTGGAGCCGCGCAGCGCCTGAAAGCCCTCGTAGGGTATGGAAGAGGTGCCGGTGACGAACTGCAAGAGCCGGAGCCGCTGCTCGTTGTCGAACTTGCGGTCGATCGCCGACCAGAACCACTGAATCACTGGATGCGAGTCGTGGTATCCGCTCCTGTACTCAGTGTTCTTCCGCCAATCGCAGACATCGATCTCAGCGGTGCCACAGATCACGAGCTCGAGCTCTCGCGCGTCGAACACCGAGACAAAGCGAGTTTCTATCACTTCGTAGAAGCCTTTGACCAGCGACTCGGTCTGGTCAGACACGCCCCGCTCGAGCCGCCACTTCACCATCTTATCGATGTACTCCTTCTTATTGCGTTCGGTGACAGTTATGTTGCGACCGCCGCTCTTCAGCTCCTATGAGGTTAGCGGAGGACACGCGTTAGCCATCGAAGACAGTACTTATTCAATGCGGTCCTGTCATACCTTCTCGACCACCTGACCGGCCACCTCTTCAATCACGGAAAAGGTGAGGTCAAGGCTTTCGGTCATATCACTGATGTCGTTGTCCTTAAGCCAGAGTAAGCTCTGGTGAAACTCTGCGTCCAAGTACTCCAAGTCTGAGAGAGAACAGGGCAGTCGAAGCAGCGCCTTATAGAAGGGACGGGTGAAGAAGGCGTCCAACAAATACTGGTGCACTAGTGCTAAGCCCAGAACACGACCAGAGAAGCGGAACCACTCGTGACAGTCGTCGACAAACGCACTCATTGGCGACACCTGTGCACCCAAGACATCAAAGAATCAGTATTTTCCGACAACCGGTGAGGAAGAGGTGCCACAGACCTGAACGGTGTACGTATCGTTGGCCGAGTACTCAAAGAGGCCGTAGTAGGGGTTGAAGAGCTCTCTGGACAATAGGAAGAAGAACTCCCGACTGGGGCCGCCGTAGTCGAGACCCTCTTCACCGGCAAACGATATATAAAGGCGTGACTTCTGGAGGTCTTTCTTGTTGTTTGCGGACATGATTTTGGTGAAGGCGTCCTCCAAGAGGTGGTCACGTCTGACATTGAGTTTCATCTTGTTAGGTCCCTGACCGAAGCCCTTCTGCTCCAACTTGCGGTAGAAGTTGCGTAGTTTGGCGTCAAAGTCACGGCGGTATGGGGCGGGAGGTGTGGGCGCCACTCGGATCTGATGGATGACCGCGATTAGTGAACAGGACCTACACAGGCAAGTGATTAATGAGCCATACCTGCGACCTCTGGATCTGCGGCGAGGCCTGCGGTGAGGACGAGGGCAGCGATTGTCTCACGTGATCGTTGGACGGCACGTAAGACATGATCTCCTGTTCGAACAGCGATAATATGATCGTCAGTTCGATGTCGTCGCTGAACCGGTCGAGCGCTGCGGTGCCGTCCGCTCTGATTGTGTGCACTTTGTCTCTGACCGACGAGTTTGACTTAATGGTGGGCCGTCTCTCGCACAGAATGTCTATTATGTTGGGCTGTCGTAGGAATGCCACCACTTTGTCGTTATAGGCCGTCGGCACCAGAGGCACAGTCGGAGTGGTCACCGACGTTGACGGGGGTCGGGGCGGCGGTATCGGCGATGACGAGACACTCTCTTCGGGCGCATCACTGGTCTGCGCCACACTTGTCGTGTTGGCTGAGGAGGCAGTCGTGTTGCGGACTCGTCGACGACTAGGGGCTAACACCAGTTTGTGGGGGTTGACAGCCGGTACGTCCAGCGGGAGGCGCGGGTCGATGAATGTCGTGCTCCGACTCGAGTGGTCGATGAAGAACTGTTTGCCACTTCGGTCGACCTTTGACTCCCAGCCTATTGAATGGAAAGTAAGGTTAGTGTCTGTGTGTGTGTCTGTGCGAGCACCTGATGGCAGTTCTCTATTGGTTTCGGCGAACTTATTGATGAGAGACACCAAATCTCTGTTGTGTTGGTAGCGCTCGAATCCGTTGGTCAGTGAGTGCTGTCCTTCGCGTCTAATTTTGGTCACCATATGCTTCAGTGATGAGGAACTGTTATACTGTGCCAGCGCTTCGTCATTCATATGCATCAGATTGAAGAAGTCTGTCCTCATTAGGAAGCGCACTGCCGGCAGGTCTAGGATGGCACGAGAGGTCTGACTGACTGGCGCCGGACTGCTGGTCGTTGTTGTGCTGGTGGTTGTGGTAGTGCTGGTGGTCGTCGTGGTGACAGTGGCGGTCGGCTGAGTGGCTGTGGGCACCGATGTGGCGGCAACAGTGGGTCCGGCGCTGGACGAGAGTGTCGATAGTGTGAGTCCGTCTGTGGCGTCACTGACAGGCGATAATTGATTGTCATTGGCTGCCGAGTGTTGTTTTGCTGCGGTTTTGTTGTGGTTATGGTTGGAGTCGCGATGAAAGTCACGACTCCCGCGACCAGTCATTGTCCGCCGTATCGATTGATACCTATTGCCAGTGGAGATAAAGGCCAACACTTTAGTGCTTTGCTTCACATACAGAGTGTTCGCAAACGATCAATAGGTTTATCGATTGAATTGAATGGATATATATTATATAACATAACAAAACAACTGCTGTTTCACAACAGTGTCTATGAACTTCACTTCACATTCCGTCTCTACCGTCCGTAACTGATCTAAAGTAATATACGATTGGCATATCTATAGAAATCATCAAGCTAAATTTTAAAATTATCCCTCGAGAACAGGTTAAAAGTAGAAGATAGACCGATAGCGGCACAGGAAGTGAAGAGAGCGGTACCTCCTGTCCAACTGTTGGCGCTGAATCGACTCATTGTTCTGCGAGTTAGCCGACGGCACCTGAAGGCTGTTCTGGTGCTGTCCGATCTGAGGCCGACTCCAAGTGGTCGTCCGGTTCAAGTGGTCAATGTAAAAGACCCGGCCGTGAGCGTCGATCCGGGCCTCCCAGTTGGTGGGCAGAGCGCCGTCCAAATCGATCCGCTGATAACGAACTGTCCGCTCGGGTATGGAAGGCAGACGAGTGATGGTCGACGACCGGTTGACGGGATGGCCATTGGTCTCGCGCGGCGAGTGCACCGACGACAGGGTCGGCCCTTCGATAGTGACAATAGTTAGCAATTGCATAGTGGGCTGATTGGTGTATGGCACTAGTCGAGGACAGGACAGGACATTGTGTGTTGGCTCACAAAACAATGGGCACTACTGAATGAAAGACCGCTGCAAACGGACAGTCATTGGCTGTCAAACCAAATGCATGTATAATACGGTAATAAACTTGAATTAAACGGCTCTATATATTAATGAACAGCACATGAGAGCCGGAGAATGAGCACAACCTCACTGACTCTGGCTCGGAGTCAATGACACATTCAAGCGGTTCTGCGACGACGAACGAACGAACTGCTTTATGTGGTTATGGAATCGATTCAATTAGTGGGCACTGAGGGGGAGGGCCTGTCGTCGTCGTAGTCGTCGTCGGTGAGGGTCGAGACGTTGCCGCGCATACAATGAGAGCCACAGATCGTTAAACTTGGTCTTAATAGCAGCTTTTATCATGTTAAAAATATTGTGCCACAATTTATTGCTCTTTATGTGAGTGTTGTTGACTCGAGAGGTGATGAGAACCCAACTAAACAACTCATTCAAGTCTCTCGAGAACATAATCTAGTCAATTAGCAGATTTATTTGCCTGTTGAAAGCCTGTCAGCCAATTAAAAGCCATGAATTATTCATCATCACAATTAGTGGCAAAACTTAATTTTCCGCCTTCACTCTTACTCACTAGTTTATCTTGGTTAGTTTTTGATTTGATCAAGCAAAACAAGGAAAGGTCGCATTGCGTTGCATTACACACTAGTCATTGCACTGCAAGGTCTTCTGAGAAAAGTGTGCGCGATATGTAGTTGTCAAGGATTGCTAACTTATTAATAGCAAGTTTACTGACTCGTCTGTGGGGACTCACCGATAGAGACAGTCCTCCTGTGGTTCTTTGGATGGCCGACTCTTTCCAGGCGTCGGTGACTCACTTCTTGCGTATCACTACTAGGATTACAGTTTTGCGGAGTGTGTAGCGAGGAATGGATGGTCGCGGCCATTGACTCGGCCACACTTGTCCGGATGGTCGGTATCGGCACCGGACTCGTACTCGGGTTCTGCTGCACATCATCTTCTGGCTGGTGTTCCAGTACTTCCTCACTACTGTCGGCCACCACATGTTCTCCGGTCTCATTTTCGATCACTTGTTCGTCCAATTGCTGGTCAGTGTCCGACTGACCGGTCATTTCGGTGCTGTTGTCATTGAGCTCGTCGACCACTGGACTTTGGCTGAGTGTCTGCTCATCGCACTCGTCGGCCTCGTTCTCATCGACTGCGGGCTCGTCTTCGGGCCACCCGTTGTCGCGAGTGTCGGTCTCCTCGTCGAAGTCGCGCGACTCTCGATTCTGGTTTAACTGCGGACGTGTGACACAAATCATTAGCGACTAAACACTTCTCTAAAAAGGGTATCGATTAGTGAAAACAAATCACTGTTTGAACGGAAACCTAAAGAGAGAAAAGTCTGCATAAAAAGCAACAAAAAGTTTGCAAATGATATCCAATTTATTAGTTCCGCTTTCGAAGGTTTTTCTCTCTTTGCCAGAGATGTGCAATAGAGGGACAACACAGCACTAACTAGATTACTGTCTAGATTATCTTGTCAATTGAATAGGCGAGTCACTAACTAATCAGATCGTTTGGTCGACACTCTATTGAGTACTCGCTATGTTTGCATTGGAAAAGAATGTCCTGTTTTGAGTCAATTAGTCAAATATAGAATATAGAGTATAGAAAGGGTTCGAAACAAGTTAATTGAGACCAAACGCCAATCACTGTAATTATGACATACCTCCGACTCGGACACGAAACTGGGCGGCACCTCCGCGTCATCGTCAGCCTCTTCCCGGTCCTCGTCGTCGTTGAGATCTTCCATACTATTGCTAACTCTATGATTATTATCGTCACTATTGATTGGTTGTTCGTCAGATCCATCTGAAGAGTTCTGATCACAGGCATCGGCTGAAAGACTATTGGGAAGTTCGTGGTCGGGAGTGGCCAACGGCGCCACCAGCGGAAGGCCAGACGTCGACGGCTGGTCTGCCGCCAGAGATGTCGGCCGACACAGGCGTTGTCTGATGGGAGGGGTGGGCGGCGGCGAACATTCGTCGGCCGTCTGGAGATCGCCGTTCTGACTATCTTCAGGTTTAGGGCTTTGGTTAACAAAACAACTGTTCTGTAGAATAGTTGTCGACATGAGGTGCGGACTCGTGTCGCTGGCACTGCTCGAACTGCTGCCCGCACTGCACAATGAGTTGGCGATTGTCCGCTCCAGCGGTTTGTGCTGTTGGCCAGCGCTGGGCATCGATTGCTGTGTGCGAAGACACGGGTTGTGGTCTCGGCTTCGGTGCAGAAGAGGGTTGACCGACGCGGACATTCCGGTGGGCAGAGACACACTCGACTGCATCGGAGGTATAGCTCCGCACGATTTGCGTAACTTTTGCTTCTGTTTGGGTGGCAGTGGCGGCGGAATGTCTGGCATTGGATTGGTGTACATGGGAGTGGTCAGCAGGTACTCCATGTTGCTGAACGACTGGCCCCTCCCGGCCGCCTCGTGGGACGAGTGGCCGACGGTAGGGGTGGGTGACGAGGGACCGCTACTCGTCTGCAGAGAACTGGCGTTCGGGTTCACTAGGAGTCCGTTGGTCAGAGTTATAGCGGTCTTATTGAGTGATGGGTTAAGCGGTGAGTGAGTGGTCGATCGACTCATGGCCGTCGGCGGCGGCGAATGGCTTCGCTGGCCACCATTGGCCAACTCGAAGTGACCATTAGCGCCGATCAGCGGACTGTTGGTGGCACTGCCCGTCGAGTGCTTGTTCGAGTGCTTCGACCGCTTCTTGAAGATGTTGTGCATGGCGTCTGTCCGCTCAGCTTCGGGTGACAGTCAGGCCGATCGACATCACGGCTCACAGCGCTGTGCACGACAAGCGGTCACGCAGTCAGTGGTCGGGCGGGTGTGCGGCACACGTGTGTTGGGGTCGGCATCGAGGGGTCGGGTCGGGCAGTGAACGGCAATCCAATGGCGATTCGGTCTTCAGTTCAGTTCAGATTGTTTTGTCTTCTCTGTCAATAACAACAATAACTCTGACGAGAAGTTGTCTCCACTGAAGGATAGCCTGTCGTCCGCTCACAGACAACGTTACCCACGATTGACAGCTGGTTTGGCCCACATTTGTCTGACTCACTTGTCTGCCGACAGACTGGCACCAGCTGGGAGAATCACCTTGCGCGTCACAGCGCCTGATGACCTTGCTGGCCGATGTTTGGCGAGGTTACGCTCTTCGAGATGGCCATCCAAAGGTCAGTGCCATGCAAATGGTGGTCAAACACTTGGCGGACGTAATTGACTGACGGCTACGTCTCAGTGCTGGACATGTTTACGACGGCGATGTCTGACGATGTCTGACCTCGTTTGACCACTGCCTCAGCACAGAGCACATCCGCGACCATAACCAAGAGCAGGGTGACCACCCCGCCAGAGTGAGCATGGGCATGTTGCTGTCCCGGCTGTGGAGCTACTTCGGTGGCGAGGAGCACAAGCTGGTGATCATCGGACTGGACAACGCGGGCAAGACGACCATCCTCTACCAGTTCCTCATGGAAGAGGTGGTGCACACGTCGCCCACACTGGGCTCCAACGTGGAGGAAGTGGTCTGGAAGAACATCCACTTCGTCATGTGGGACATCGGCGGCCAGGACTCGATCAGACAGGGCTGGCAGACCTACTACGCCAACACCGAGTACGTGATCTTGGTGGTGGACAGCACCGACCGCGAACGGCTCTCCATCAGCAAGGAGGAGCTCTGGCGGATGCTCGGCCACGACGACCTCCGGAAGGCCGGTCTACTCATCTACGCCAACAAACAGGACGTGAAGGGCTGTATGAGCGCCGCCCAGATCTCCAAAGAGCTCAACCTGACCGCCATCAAGAAGCACAAGTGGCAGATCCAGCCGTGCTGTGCGCTGACCGGCGAGGGACTCTACCAGGGTTTGGAGTGGATTGTGTCCCAACTCAGGACCAGATAATGACAAGTGATTTGGTGTACAAACGACTGATTGACTGCTTATCTATACTATAGTTAGTTAACTCTTCTATTAAGACAATTGTTCTGCACTTCACATGTTTTTTGTAATGACCTCATCCATCGCCGGCCAGTGGCCACCGACTGACCACTTTTATGCCATCATGTGATCCATCAAAATAAAGAAATGTTATTTTAATGATTAATTTAATAACTGATAAAATTAATTAATTGATAGTAAAATCAATCGATTGGTACAATGGGTGAGACACTGATGAGCAGTACATTGGGTTTGCTTTTGGTTTCGGGATTACAGCCAATGGTAACACAATTTACTGTAAGAGATAGTTCGGGTGTCGAAGTGTTGTCTTCTTCAGAGATGGAATGTCTTCTTATGGTAGTAGAGATTGTAGAAACTCTTGAAGACTTGGTTACAGTTGGAGTGCAAACACTTGTTTAGACTGTCGTTCGGGTGAACACTATTTACATGAGTCTTGAGTTCGTAGAGACTGTCGTACGAGTGCTGACACCTCTCTATATAGCACTTGTATTGTCTCTCACACGACATGTCCGCACAGCTCTTCACAGGTGTGTCCACTGCTTGTGTCGACAGGTTGTGGTTGTGGTTGTTGTTGTTGGTCGCAGTCGGCGTGCGGCTGATGGCCACGTGCCGGCCCGAGTTGAGGGCCGGCTTCGGAGTGCTGACCACTGTCGGCGTGAACACGATCTCCGGCGCCACCGAATTGGAGACATCGCTCGGCTTCTCATAGCTGTCCAACGGCTTAATCAGTTTGATGGCGCCCTTCGGCAAAATGATCCGATGCTTGCGCTTCTTGTGCTGAACTAAGTGTGTCTTCTGAGTGAACCGCTGACCACAGCCGGCGATATCGCAGCCGAACGGCTTCTCTCCGGAGTGAATGCGTTTGTGTCGTTCGAGATTTGATTTGCTGTCAAAACACTTATCACATCCGTTGTAGTCGCAGATGAAGCGCTTGTCCTTCGGCTTCTTGGCGGTCACCGATCGGTGGGCCGGCTTCTTGGCCTGGTTCTCGTTGCTCATCTTGCTCGAGTTGACCAACACGTTGGACTTGTGGGCGAAGATCAGACCCGGTTTGGTCTGGTTCTGGTCGGGCGCAGTCTGGTTGCTCTGGTGGCCGGTTGGCGGTCTGTGGACCGACTTGTGCCGAAGCAGTTGCAACTTCTGGCCAAAGCTCTTCCGACAGTCGGCGACCTCGCAGACGAAGAGCTGTTTCCTGTTCTGCGAGTTCACACTGAACTTGTGTTGAATCAGTTTGTGTTGGATTAGGTTCTGCTTGTATTTGAATGTCTTCTGACAGTTGTTGGCATCGCACTTGAACTGGTTCTTAGTCTTCTGGTGCACTGAGTAGTGGTCGCGCAGCTGTTTCGGGTCCAGAGTCTTGAACAGACATTTGGGCCAAAAGCACTTGAGCTGAGGCTTGGCTTCGGGTGCGGCGCCGGTCCGGCCGTTCTGCTCATTGCACTGCTTGTCGGTCAGCATCGTGTCGGCCGCTCGGCATAGGGCCAGAGCCGGGTTTGTCAGGCGACGGTCTGCGGCGAGCAGCAGGTGGCCAGTGGTCAGTAGGTCTTTGGCGAGGTCAGTGAGCTTGCACAGTCTAGCAAGGCTGGCCTCGAGTGACTGGGGCGGGGGCATGGCGTGGACAGGACATGGTCAGCCTCGGCACTCGATCGGACACCATGTCATCACTTGGTCACACCGTTCACCGCTCTGGTCACCACTTATTGATCCATCACTTGTTTACCTCATTAGACAATTGTTAGATAACACTAACACTCGCTCACAGAGTCTGTTATGACATGTGTTCCGACCGACACTAATGACGTCCACTGCGCGACCGACCCTCCCATTGGCCGCCAATCACTCACTGCGGACGTCATTGACGGCCAAAAGCACTCATTTGTAGACAATAGTGAATTTGAAAAGTTGGTGGTTGTGGTGGAAGTGGTCTATAAGTGGTTGCCAGAGCGGGAACTGACCGGACAGTAGCCGAAGAGACGGTCCATTGGGTTCGGCACTTGGCCCACGGTGATTGGTCAGCACCGACCAGGCGCTAATCGGCAGTTGAGCAAGGTGAAGACTAGTGGTTACGGTATAGGCGAACCAAGCGTTGCCATAGCGACCAAAGTCAGTGACCAAACACAAGCCGAGCGATGTTGCCGTTGGTCTCGCGAGTGGTGGACACGTTCGGGTGGCTCCAGACGCTGGCCTGGCTGTGGGTCCGGTCGCTGGTCAAGTGGCTGCTCAGACGGACGACACGGCTCTGCGAACTCCAGCGCTTGTGTTACGCCAACAATGTCGGCGCTCAACGGACCAAAGGCGTCGGTCAGTCGTCTCTGGCCACTGGCCAGTGGTGGTCAGCACATGGACTACACTAACACTTGTCTACCACAGAGTACTCCATTAAGAATAGCCGATCCAAAGTGCTTAACCGAATCGACGCCGAACTCAGCCGATTGGCCGAAAACCAATTGCTGACCAATAAGTGGATTGTCTTCGAGAAGGCCATCGAAGCGACGGTTGTCGACAAACAGATCAATACTAAGCTCCACATCGAGTACTGTCCACCCATTGGGTGCCATTCCTACCACTGACTGACCACTGCTTCCATCCTCAGCTTCACACCGGCCTATCGGATCTGTTTGGTGCAGATCTACGGCTACCAGCAGTTGATAGACCAGATCCAGAGACTCCGAGCCCTCCAATACGACCCCAAAGACATATCCCACCAGAAAATGCTGCAAAACCTGTGGACTCAGCTGATGGACGAACCACTCAAAGGACTGGTCAGCAAACAGTGGACTCACATCGGCTTCCAGGGCGACGATCCGTCCACTGACTTCCGAGGAATGGGTCTGTTAGGTCTGGACAATCTGCTCTTCTTCTCGACGGTCTACCGCGAACAGGCCCGCCATGTCCTCCAGCATTCCCTGCACCCGACACACGGCTACCCGTTGGCCATAGTGGGCATCAATCTGACCCATTTGACGGTCAATCTGCTGGTGGCGGGCCATCTGAAGACACACTTCTTCAACACATACAACCGACTGTTCAAAGTGGAGGACTTCCACAAAGTCTACAGTGAGTCTTATGCTGTGCTGTACTGTGCTGTCGTGTCCTATGCCGTGAGCCCTAACCCGTTGTGTCTATGACCAGGTTATATGTTCGTGGCCTTCGACAAGCTGTGGCTGGAGTCGAAGCCCCGGTCAGTGATGGAGTTCAGTCATATTCGGGACAAATTCGAGGCTCAGCTCATCGAACGGCTCTCCGACAACAAGACTGTACTCAAGTGGGACCCACACATCGAGACCCTGTGATATGCGTGACCTCGACATCCGAAGTGATCTAATTTATTGATTTAGTTGTTTTGCTTTAATTCTATTAATTTATTTATTTATATTTAAATTGTTTTACATACTGTCATGCATATTGTCATATTGTTACATGTTCATATTGATGTTGATCAATGATCTTGATGTTTGCCTCTACTCACAGACGTGTGTCGTGTTGTGTGCGCACATCACAGGTCTATACAAATTGTGATCGATATTTATTAAACCGATGACTTCTGCTTACACTACTCATCTTGCTTCTTGTTTGGTCTTAGCTCACCATAATCGAGCTCATCTTGCACAATTTGCTCGTCGTGATTAAAATTAGCATTTGATTAATCGCTATCAAGTGGTAAACAAAAAATATTCCCATTGCAAATTTGCAAGCATAATATTTATTAGTGAATACAAATTCTACATCACCATGACAACTTAGATCCAGATGAGTGTCAAGTAACATTGAGAAAGTACCCTAAAGTTCATTGTATGGGCCCATTTTCGACTACCGATCCATATGGTGAGTGTTAATTATCAATCTTCACAATTTTCACTTTGGAGGCTCTATTTATGTAGAATTAAGTCTAATTGAGTTGAGCCTTGGTTCTGTTGAGTTGGGCCTAGATAAAATTAGCTATATAATCAATTATGATTTTTAAAAAATCTAAATGAAATTAAAATTTCGAAAGTTGATTAAAAATTTCACCATCTATTGGGCCTTAACATGGTATTTTTGGGTCTAAAAAAGTTTAGTTCCTTGATCCGGCCAGAGGCCGATCCAATGAACTTTAGTGTAATAGTGATGTGCTTAGTTAATACCGTGAAATAGTCTAATGTTTGAATTTATTGGAATCTATTGAAAAATATCATTGGATGGCTCACACTGTAATACAAACTTATATGATCTAGATAATTGATTCGAAACAATGATAGAATGGAGCAATCATTCACTAATCACTTATCAAGATTGTTATCGTTCAGCAATCTCTGTACCAACTGTTGCCATCGTATCCTTTGCCACAACTCCTCCAACGGGTTGTCGCCGACGCTCTTCTTGTATTTGAGTCCATCGGTTCCTCTCTTAATGCAGTTCTCGATATAGTTCTGCAATTCGTTCGCCTCTTCTTTCGTTTTGATGGCAGAGCCTCCGCCGGCACCTCAAATCAGGACAATACAAATTAGCATTGATAAACCATTTAAAGCTTCTAGGATACTGGCAAACCAGGCAAAGAGTAAATGTGCAAGTTGTTAATCTGTGTGAAAATGATAAATAAGCAAGATACAAAAGCAAGTGACCATCGAAATACGTTCAGCCTTAGTTTTACCATGCAATTACAGACCCTTGCATTAATAGTTTATCGGCAAACTAGCCTTGCTAATAATGATCGCATTTTATCAAGCAATATTGAAGCGTATATCAAGTGTATTTTTGGCGAAGAATCCGAATATCATAAATAAATTGCATGGCCCAATTAGGGAATTAGCAACTTTTTGTTTTACCAGATGAAACATGGATTTTCTAAGTTTTCATATTTAAAATGATCATTTCATAATTCAGAAATTCAATTCTGTTATATTAAATTCCAGTATGAATAAACTCTGTCCGACAAGTGCAAGCACAAAATTCAATAATTTTTATCTCAGCTCCAGCAAATGGAAATTGATTGAAAACTTCAAAACATAATCTTGATTATATGTGTGTATTATCATAAATTTGGTGTTTGATTTGGACAGGTATCTTGCGAGCAGCACACGATCAAAGTTGACTATGTCCAAAATTCCTTGGCCATCACAGCTAAATGACAGGGTCCTGTATCTCGTGAACTAGAAGAGAAATGACCAAATTTTTAATTGATAATTTCTTGTCACCCAAAAGGTCATAAACCAAAATTGCAATCATCACTTTACTCTCATTCATCTTCGAAATCGACTTTTTCTGAAAATGACCTCCCATAGGATAACATGGGAAATCTTTGGCCAAGGAATTTTGGACATAGCCTACTTTGATCGTGTGCTGCTCGCAAGATACCTGTCCAAATCAAACACCAAATTTATGATAATACACACATATAATCAAGATTATGTTTTGAAGTTTTCAATCAATTTCCATTTGCTGGAGCTGAGATAAAAATTATTGAATTTTGTGCTTGCACTTGTCGGACAGAGTTTATATCATGCAGAAAATAGTCTACAGATGATAAGAAATAAATAATTAAACAGTTTACCGATTAATCTTGGCATAAGCGGATGATTATCACAATAGCCGGCAATGTTAGGAGTTATTAGAGTTAGTAAAACGTAGCCAGCAATAAGCAAAAAGAACATGGTCAACTGCATCTCGATTCTTGTCAAATGATCGGGAAAATGATACTCGGATTAGCTTTTTATACCAATAAAAATCAGTCAATTATTCTAATCAATCTAATTAATTCAGTACATCCAAGTAATTAGATTTTTGCAGACGCAACAACCAGTAATGCTCTTGGCAAGTGCATCTAGCGAATGTCTCCTGGGTGTCTATTCGATTCGATCAATTTATAAGTTCAATTTGCAATCAAATTATTAGCTGGTTTCCAGTGTAAGCAAGCTTATATACACCCAGGACATGTGTCCCCCCTTTAACATCATACGTTCAAAATTCGATTTTCAACAAAATTGAGTTTCAAAGTTTTATCTTGATATTTTTAGATTGCCTACACGTCTAAGTTTAAGGTTCACTGGAAACCTTTACTGTATTTCTTGGTAGTATCGAATTGAATCTAATTTTTATGCGTGTAATTAGTTCCTTTAACTTGGTCCGCCAAACCAACTTGATTAAACCGAAAGTTGCAATTTATTGATAATAAAGTAGCAAGGGACTATTGCTACTTCCACGTAATCCTGGTGATGTCAGCATCATTCAAAATGGAATTATTTTGGCCTTGATCTAGATTTTCATTAATTCCAAGTATTAGAATCAAGGAGAAATGATTTATGAACAAAATAATTTACCCTGCCAAATTGGATTGTTTCATTTGATAATCATCCGGATAATCATTCCTTGCTTCTTTGGTTAGCAAGATAACCAACGCTGATGAGAATTTTGTTTGTTTCATACATTCTCTTATGCACAGTGATGTTTCACCTTGCTGAAATCAATGAATTTATTTAGGAAAATTCGACAAACCAAGTATTAATACAAGCAATTTGTACAAGTTCAGGTGACTTTTGAGATTCTATTCGATAAATTATTGTGTACTAAGTGAACAATCAATTAATTTAATATCACAAATCACCTTGATGATCATTGCAATTTTCTTTAATAAAATAACAAACAGAAGTTATCATGATCAAATTGAATAATTTTGCAAAGAAGCTCAATGAATTTATAGATCGCACAATTTCAATAGACTTAGATATCACCTAGATAATCAATCATTCACTTATCACTTATCAAGATTGTTATCTCTCATCAACCTCTGCACCCACTGTTGCCATCGTATCCTTTGCCACAACTCCTGCGACGGGTTATCATCGAAGCTCTTCTTGTATTTGAGTCCATCGGTTCCTTTAAGACAGTTCTCGATATAGATCTGGAGTTCGTTCGCCTCTTCCCTGGTGTTTATCGCAGGACTTCCACCGCCACCTTAAACCAAGACATAGACAAAACTGGATTAGTCTTGATAGCTATGGTTTGATACTATCAAAGTTTGATAGTAACCTTGTAATTTAAGTGATGAGTTAACTTACCGATCAATCGCGACATAAGCGGATGATTATCGCAATAGCCGGCACTGTTTGGAGTGATCTGAGCCATCAGAAGAAGGCCACCAAAAAGTAGCAAGAACATTGTCAATCGCACCTTGATGGTGACCAAATGATTGTCGAAATGATTCTTTGATTTACTTTTATACTGATATGAATCAGCGATGCAATAATAATTTTAATTAACTTAAAATACTTAAAGTAATTACATTTTTGGAAGCAATTATTAGTCATTAATTTCTAGTACCGTGTTCTCGCACTATGCCGCCCTGGGCGGAGAAGAAAAAAAGTGGCTTTTGCCGAAAAATTGTTTAAGAAAAATGAAGAGAAAAGTGGTAGGGTCTAGGTATTTTTTGGTGATTTTTTCCAAAAATGGTCTTGAAGATAAATTTTTGATATTTTTGTTATTAAATGTTATAAATATGCATATTAGAAGGTGATATGTCAATTCAAATTGAATTTTACATGCCTCTATTTTGATATAGACAATTCTTTGTCCACCATTTTTCCAAAAATTTTCAATCGATTTTAATCAAACTTTTGAATATTTCTCACAGATATCACCTCCAAATGATGATATCAAGGGGGTATTTATCAATATGTAGTCATATTTACCCAAATAATCAAGATTTTATATGGGGGCGCTATATCGAGGAGGGCGGCATAGTGCGAGAACATGGTAATGCCAATTTTTAATATTCTTGGAAATAATTCTACAAATATCTCCTGGGTTGTGGCATTTCACCAATTAAAGATTCAATTTCTATACCGAATCTATTCATCTAGTCATTTTCTTCAATCCCACCAAGTTAATGTTCTTGTCATTGCTCTTCATAGCTTTATCAAGACTTGGCTCATCTAACAGAAAAGATTTTGAGTTTTGAATGTTTCAATTTTTGATCCAGTCAACCTTTTTCTGCCTGGCTGTGAAGCCTAAAAGCAGAATGCATTTTTCTGTCGATCATGGAACTTTTTATTTATACATAAAAATAGGAACTCATTTTATTAATTGCCCTTATATAGTGTTATTAAGAAGTTTTAAATTTATGGAATTTTTTATCTAGATAATTCGAAGTTTAAAATGCGACATCTAATAGTCACAGGAGAGATAAGTAATTCATCATGGAAATTCATCAATTAAAAGTCCTTGATTTCCTATCGAATTATAATCTCGAGATACTGAGCAAGGTTATTTCATTTTGAAATTTTGCTTCTAACAACTTGGGACTCAAAATTGACAACGATTTCATCATTCGATTAAGAAAATATTACCAAGATAATTATTTCGAATGATGAAATCGCTGTAACCTTTGAGTTACATGGCGTTATATGAGTTGTCTTGTTAAAACTGAATATTGCTTTATTTTCACTTGGTACACAATAAATTCGATAATTTACAAATTAACAATTCAAAAATGATTCCTGATCAAGCGGAATCAATCAGATAGCATTCAGATCAGCAAGGTGGTTCCGTCTTCTCAGTATCTGTCGTATCAATCGCTGGACAGCAAACCACTGCCAGTCTGTGACCGGATTGTCGTCAAAGCTCTTCTTGTATTTGAGAATCACTCCGTCGTTGGTCTTAACGCAGTTCTCAACCCAGCTCACCAAGTCTTTGGCTTCTTCCTTGCTTCTTACCAATGGCTGTCCACCATTACCTGTTCGCCAAGATAGTAAGTTAGCCTAGTGATGGATGGAAATACGAAATGAACATACTCATTTTGCTCATCAGTGGATGATTATCACAATAGCCGGCACTGTTCGGAGTGACTGAAGCTAACAATACATAGAACACTAAGCAAACTGAAGCCAATTTTAATTTCATCTTGATAGTATGCAATGGGTTGACCTCGAATCAAGACTAATTAGTTTCAACGAAACACTTTTATAGTAATATCAGAGCCATCTGAGCATAACAAATTGACCAATCACATTTTTGTAAATAAACTGAAAAAACCCTTTACCTGGAACTAATTATCAGTCCACTCAACGGATGTTATTAGCAAGGTTAATAATTTGCCCTATCATACACGCGCCAGCAATTCCGACATAATCTCCTGGGTGAGTCATACGTTTATCAATAATCTGCTGGGTATTCATCATAATTAATGTATATTCATGTCTGTGCTCTTTAAAGTTATATTTGAATAACGATATTATTTTTGCAAAACTTACTTGCTCATGCTCATGAGTCATTCCACCTACTATAGTATATCTACATTTATTTTAAAGTTTAATGTCCATGGTATTAAAAATAGATTTTTTTAGATAAAATAAAATTTTTAATATGATCATGATTAATTGTATATTTATTTACAAGGTTTACTAATAATTAAAAATAAAACTGTATTTGAATTCGAATAAAAGTTGTTATGATTGTGAACACAATTCAATTATATTAATTTAATTAAAAAGGCACTTTAATTTTAATTCAATGTTGTATCTTTAATCCAGATAACTTTAAATAGAAAATATCACCATGTAAAGTTAATTTTTAATTTAGTGTTCACTTTTATTATTAAATCTAATGATTTCAAATCGGATGACAAATAGATATCGCGATGAAATAAAAATAGAATTGACAGATGAGTTAATAATAAGAGATGACAAACTGAATGTGACCATGCTCGTGGTCTGATCTGATCTGATCATGGACAAGTCATGATAAATTGTGCTAGCTAAGTTTCAAGTATAGTCGAAGTCTAAGTTATGTAAAAAATATGTAATAAATCATAATATAAATTGCAAATAACGCTTTCGATGCGGTGACCGCCGGTCAGTGACCACCGCACTGTCCACTCCCGCACTGTCCGTGCCTTCCGTTCCGTTATGGCAGCACTCAGTTGACACTAAACGACTGCTGGTTTCGTCGCTGAGCAAAGTTGCGGACAATGTATGGCATAATGAGTGCGGCGGCGATCACACACGCGCCCACCATATTGATGACCATTCCTCCGTTGAGGAACGGGTTGGCCGGACTCGTCTGGAACTTGTAGTCGGGCTTCGATGGTTCTCTGCAAGAGCACAGTCACGTTAGATGTGTTTCGGGACAGGACCGTTCGGTGTCCGGTACTTACTTGAGTCGGGAGCGGGCTGTCTGCAGCAGTCCCGAGAGCACTGTGGCCGCGGCCAGCGAGTAAATGGTGAGTCCAACCGTCTGGTGTGTGGGCAGCACCCGAGCGCGGAAGCCTTGTGTGGCCTTATCGCAGCACAAGAGCACCAGAAACGAGACGAAGCCGAAGAGAAACTGGAGCGCGAAGAGTCCGGCGGTGACCAAACCGACCCACGAGTGAATCGAGTAGAAGTGGATGGCCTTCGCGTCGAATGACGTCTGGTGCTGGGCCTGAATGCCGACAATCATGCCGAACGTGATCAGGCAAGTGGACAGCACGAAGAAGATGGTGTGCGCGATCTTGTTGTAGATCTTCTTGCAGCACAAGAACGTCTTGTAGATGAGCATTGCTGGGCAATTAGCAATCAACAATCAATATCCAGCTAATTAACATGCTAATTTTGGGAGTGATGCGTGATTAATGAGCACCCAATTTGCACATAATTTGACATGCTCCAGTTAACCAGATGATTTACTGGTCTCACTAATCATGCCGATTGATCATGTATGTGATTGGTAACATATCTATTTGTGCTGGTATCTGCCACTACTTTACCTTGTCCATTGAAGAAGATGAACCCGGTGAGCATGAGGAAGGCGTGCAAGTTGAACATCTTGCCTCGGTCGCCCTGCCAGGCGAAGCCCTGGTCGAACTTGAGGAACCAGTAGAGGAGGAGCAGGACTGAGCCCCAGAGGCCGATCTGCGCGAAGCACCACAAGAGGCCGAAGAAGAATCGCGAGACCGCTGACGTCTCGGACTCGTCATCGCTGGAAGACGTGCTCTTCACGTAGTCCTTGGGCCGACTCGAGTGGTTCATCGCGTGTTGACTGTTCAGGTGTGCCGACTGGTGGTGCGTCTGCTGGTGTTCGCGGTGGGACAACGGGGCCTCGTGTTGGCGACGGCTGTGCCGAGAGACGGATCAGTTAGT
>JAQGBE010000327.1:0-20919 GCA_034698225.1 Scheloribates latipes | reverse complement strand
TATGGTAAACTAACCATTAGCGTAAAGTAAAAGCTCTGTCAAAGTCTTGTTTACGCTATCGATAGTTCTCTGTATATGTTTTTGCAATTTTCGTAAATATTTCGTAATATTTAGTATTGAAATCAAGTGAACCGACGATAGACACGGAATTGTTGGTGTCTTTTCATTGGCAAACATTTCTATCAACAAAATTCCAAGAATATTCTGTTGAAATTGGATTGCGATGACCAAAAATTGAATTACACACAGAATGGCTCCATAAGACTGGTAGCCCTAATCTTGCAGAACTCAAATCTAATAAAATTCTAATTGAGATCAGCTTTAATGGCATAGTTCGGGTCATTCTCTAAGTGAGTGAACAACAAATTGATTGCATTAAAAGCCAGTTCTGTTCAGTGTTTGACTAAACAGTTAGCAATTGTCTGAATGGTTGGTCAACCGAACGCATGGTTAGTGTCAACTCCAGCGCTGATAGCTTTTAATCAGCGAATCGAAGACTAACTTAATCTAAAATATCAGTTACAAGACATTGGAAACCCTCTCAAGTCTTGTCAGGTTTGGGTTAATTCCGTTTATCACTAATCTATTATTTATAGACAAAACTTTACGACAGATCCTCTCAATAAAGGCTCGCTTTTCCTAAACTTATCTCTAGTTTAAAGCCCAGAAACTTAATTACATAACCTCTAGCTTTGCTTTGAAATAGCTCTCGACTTTGCAATGATATGCAACAATAAAATATTGGAACATTGAACAAGGATAAGGAAATTTGCAAGAAATTCAATTATTTCCACTGTAAGCCACTGTAAGCCAAGTGCAAAGAACTTGATATAAAACAATTAATTTACAATTCAAATCTAGTTTGCGTTTATTTGAAAAATAAAACATCCAAATACTCGCTCCAACATTCGGACACTCCATTAAATCTGATGGCAATCAGACTCTTCGAGACCCAAAATATGAAATTCAAAGATTAATAGGAATTAAATTCGTAATCAATATCGAGATATTTGATAACTTAATGTCGGCTAAGAGTCCACTAAAATGTATCAATACTTTGACATCGAGTCCACAATTTGTTGCTTATCGTCCGAAAAGTAGGCGAACCGTCAGTATTGGGCTAACAGATAGTGATTACTGGTCTATACATATCAAAACCAATCAGTCATTTGGCTGTCATTTGTGATTTGAATATCTTGAGTGAGTGAGTGACGGACGACCGAAGAGAAACAAAATTACCAAACAATTAGTGCCTTCGCAACACTCTCTCGACTCCACAGTGCAGTCCCACAGCTGTCCAAACGTCCCGTTCTGTTAAATGTCCCGAAAGTTTGATTAATTGTTTTTAAATTTTGTTTTCCATTTAACCCAATTAGAAGCGAATTTGTCCGAAGAGTCCAAAACTCTGTTCAAACTCCTATTCAATTGAATCTCTAGTATTATATTTATTTTTCGCGCATCGAATCAAATACTCGTTTAGAGCCGAGTATTATTCAATACATAAGCAATTATGACGAGATATACAGTTCAAGGGCGAAGACAGCCCTCGTCTGTCGAGTGTAAGCCTCGCGTTGGGATCGGCTTCAGTCGAGAACAGAACGCCTTCGAGTCGAGTCTATTCCTAGTGAACAGCGGCGGTCACACAAACTACCAGAGCATTGAGAACAGCGGAATGGCTTCGAAGCCGCGCTCAGACAAGTCTGACAGCTCGGAAATGGTCGCCGGCCAAGGCGTCCAACTCAAGAAGGAGTTGGGACTCGTCAACGGCGTGGCCATCATCGTCGGTGTCATTGTCGGCAGCGGAATATTTGTCTCTCCCAGAGGTGTTCTCCAAGAAGCGGGTTCTGTCGGTATGGCGTTAGTCGTGTGGATGTCATGCGGCGTCCTGTCGGCGATCGGCGCCCTCTGCTACGCTGAGCTTGGCACTTGCATCCCCAAGTCTGGCGGCGACTACGCATACATCAAAGAGGCTTTCGGGCCGTTACCGGCGTTCCTGTCAGTGCCTTCTGTCAAAACGCCAGTCCAACGCCAAAGTTGACAAACTTTCTTCCCCTCCACAGTTTCCTCTGGCAGGCGCTGCTCATCATAATGCCGACGGGCAACGCGATCGCGGCCCTCACGTTCGCCAATTACATTCTTCAGCCACTATTCCCGACGTGCGAACCGCCGGCAAATGCTGTCCGACTTATCGCTGCGATAGTGATCTGTAAGTCATAATGAATTGCGGAAAAGCTTGACTTAACTATCCTTTTAAGTGCAACACATTTCTGGTTTTGCATCACTAAATGTATACTAAATGTGTAGGTTTGCTAACATTTGTCAACTGCTATAACGTGAAGTGGGCGACCAAAGTGCAGGATGTCTTCACGGCAGCCAAGATTCTGGCCCTAATAATAATCATCATATTCGGAATGATTCATCTGGGGCAGGGCAACACCGACAACCTCTCCTACCCGCACTCGTTTGTGGGCACGTCCACCTCACCCGGACACATATCCCTCTCCTTCTATTCCGGTCTATTCTCATATGCCGGTTGGTATGTATCGAACCACTTTCTACCTCTACCTCTACATCGCCCAAAGATAGCTTTTACCAGGAGGAATTACCATTGAGGAAATTGAGAGCCAAAAATCAAACTTTTGATATAAACTCAGATATCGTTTAGAAATTGAGAACAACTTTTTTGTGAGTGAGTTTCGCAAAACGCGATTCGTTATAACTTATATCAGATCTCTATAATCAGTCTTAGAATTAGTGATTCATGTATTCAGACATATCTCGACATACACTCGCATAACCAAAACACTTGTAGAGTTCAACAAACTTGTAACCCCCAAAAGGAACTATCTCAACTTCGTCACTGAAGAGCTTAAAGAGCCGTACAAGAACCTTCCTCGGGCCATCTATATATCCCTGCCATTGGTCACAGTTATTTATATCTTGGCAAATGTCGCTTACTTCGCGGTACTCACCCCCGAAGAAGTTCTCACGTCCAACGCGGTTGCGGTCACTTTCGGCGAGAAGGTGTTGGGCGCCTTCCAGTGGGTAATGCCTCTGTCCGTCGCACTCTCCACCTTCGGTGGCCTCAATGGAGGTATATTCGCCTCTTCTCGGCTCTTCTTCGTGGGCGCCCGTAGCGGACATCTTCCCGGCAGTCTAGCGATGATCAATCTGAGATACTTCACTCCGATGCCCAGCCTTGTATTCTTGGTAAAGTATTTGATGCTTTAGAGACAACATAATTGCTAACATAAAGTGCTTGCTTTCAGGGCATACTGTCGCTGCTATATTTGACTACAACCCAGGTCTACGTTCTCATCAATTACACCGCATTTATAGAGTCAATGGCAGTGACCTCATCGGTGGCCGCCCTGTTGTGGCTGCGCGTCAAACAGCCGAACCTGAAGCGCCCCATTCGGGTCAGTCTGGTGCTGCCGATCGTCTTCTTCGTCACCTGTGCATTCCTGGTACTTCTTCCATTCTACGTCAGTCCATTCGAGACGGGCGTCGGCGCCGCCATCACATTGAGCGGTATTCCCGTATATTTGGTCACAATTTATTGGAAATCAAAACCTCTTTTATACAAACGTTTCATAAGTATGACAATTCTCGACTCGAATCACAGCTTTTGTCTAATTGTCTGATTCCTCTACTATAGGATCTTTCACTCGGACAGTGCAGAGGTTATTACACTGTTCGAAAGAAGAACACCTAGATGAATGATCTGATCGTCTCAGGCCAATCATACAATTCAAAGTTGTGCAGAGATTCTCGAAGAGTGGTGTTTGTTCTGTCTGTTGTTGTCTTTCCCGATAAGTTGACGGAGTTTTGCGTCAATTATCACAACAGATATGCAGATAATTGTCAGAAAAATGAGAGAAAGTGATGATTGACTGCTGTTTTGACGAAAACGAAAGTCCAATCCATTGGAACATTCTTACAGACAATTCGTTTCTGATTCAAATCAAACAAATTGTTATTTTTATATAAGTAGTGATATTCAAAGAGTCTTTTATTATCTCTTCAAGATTTTATTTAAATCTGTTTTTTATACAAATTATTTTATTGTAAATTATTTTCATTTGTGTATTGCCTTTGATTTCATCAGATTTTATACATAAAAACAATCTTTTCTAATGAAAACTCAAGACTCATATCATTTTATATTGAATACAATTAATTGATGTTAAGAATTATTACAAATGATAATAAAACTATTTTATTTGAATCGATTCTGATATTGGAATTCATTGACAACTATCTGTAATTAGTTGTAAAATAATCATAATTGGAATAAACATTTGTTACTAATCGGTATTCGTCTGATCTATTAATATGAATGTTTTGATTAAATTTAAGACATATTTTATATTAGATATTAAAAGTGAGTGTAAAATCACGTGCAATGGATAGAAGAGATTCAATGATGTAATTCAGTGTTGATATTAAGCTAATAGCAAAACAAGAATCGGTACTAAATATCGAGTTTCAATTCAATCCGAATGTGAGCAGAGAAGAGTTGATATCAATGCAAGAGGATATATGGTTGAGAGACGACCTTGGTGAAAATATAATGTTCAGTTCAGACGGAGAAGGAATATATTAATACAAATTAGATTTAGTCTGCATAATAAACAATCCACTAGTAACTAGATAAGAATTATATGATTAGACACTTTAATTGACTCGAGCATAAGCAAACACCGTGACTACTGAATTCAATATGCAATCTAATAGCAGCAAGAACATGCTTCATTCCGAGCGATAATGAAGTCCGTCCGGATTCTGAAGGTTATGGACATTAAATGAATTTCATGTGACTTTCGATAGAATTCCAATGACTTTAGATTAAGATTTCACTGGATTTAGCTTCTATTGGTCTCTCTCTCTCTCTCTCTCTCTCTCTCTCTCTCTCTCTCTCTCCACGTGTTTTACAGATCTAGTTATAATCTGGCAAGATGCAAAAATTGACTCTAGGTCATCTATCATTCATACTTTAAGATCAATCAACATTTAAACTATTTATAACTTTAGCCCTAAAATGTATTATTAGAATAATTATTGGAGAAAAATGTTTATTTTATAATAACCAATCAAACAATTTTGCTAATGAATTAATAAATTTTATAAACTGACGAACAATTATAGTTTGAATGAGAATAACATCTTTCGATTGGAAGTGATGTCAATTGGTTTGAGACAATCAGACAATCAGTTTGTCATCAATGCTCACAATCGACGAGAGAGTGAGCGTTGAGAGCATTGCAGTGAAGTATGTCTTCAAATGAGTTACAAAAAGCGCTAAAAATACAAAACAATGTCTGGTTTTCACTGATTTCCCTCTGATTTCAATCAGAGATAACTGTATTCAACGCGTCGGACATCCGAAGACCGTTCGCGATGTCCCACGAGTTCAATATCCACAACGATGTCAACCAATTGATGAAACTCTTGGAGTAAACAAAAGTTTGATTTTTTATATATATTTTGATTCAATTGTTTTGGTATTTGGCGACAGAATTGAAGAGAATGTGTCCGAAGGCGTGACCGCCGATGCCATCACCGATAATCTGGTCAAAAGCGTAGACCAAAAGTCGAAGACTCGCGGAGCAAAAGACACGTTCGTCAAGAAGTTGGCCAACGATTCCGACTCAGACTTTAAGAACAAATATGAAGACTTGAAAATTCATAAGTAATTGAATTCAATTTAATTTAATTGAAAATTAATTGAATGACAACTCAATTATAACCACTTTGTAGTGTCATTGAAACGGATCCGTTGGTTCACTTGTTGGCCAGAATTAAAGATGAAAAACAGGTTTGACTTAACCTTTCTGTCAATTTTCGATGAATTGAACGAAATTCAAATTTAGATAAGATATTTGTTGAAACTGCAAAACAAAGTGAGCCAAAAGTCGGCCCAAGTATCGGATCAGACCAATGAGCTGTTGTGTGCTTCGGCCAGGACTCAGTTGTCCACCCCTTCGGGCCAATCGGATCGCCATTCGTTTCACTCGGCGACCACTCATCAAATGTCTGAGACAAATGTCACTGAAATCAATGGCATATCCAATATTACCGACAATATATCGACGGCCCGAATGATTCCGACGCCATCAGCAAAAGAGTTGTCCCACAAGAAGAGAGAGAAACGAAACAGCGATTATTGGAAGTTCTTGTCATTTGACTATCAGTTTAACGATTGGACACAAGAAGACATCAGTTCTATAACACCGCTCAGTAGTCTGACTGTTCCCGAACAAGAGTCTGCTCTCATCGAAGATTTGTTATTTGTTCTGATTGTGAGTTTTCATAGACATTCAAATCAATTGTTTAATAATTGTTATAATCAGGGAATCGAAGGCAAATACATTCGTTTGACTCCACTGAAAGACAAGCCCACAAAACACGATATGGTTGTCGATAAAACTGGGGACGAGTTGTTGTACACTCTGGCCGTTCGGGTCATCGCTTTGTGTCCCTATTATTCCCAAATCATTCACTTTATCGACACAATAGGCTATGGATTAGTGAATCAGGCATTGGTGGCAGCGATGAGGGCACAGATCAAAGACTTCTTCACTCTTATCAGTCAACTGGAAACTCAACATCGAAAGGGAGACTTAACTCTCCAGAAGATGTGGTATTATCTTCAGCCGAGTTTCACAAACTTAGGAATTCTCAAAGACATTGCCAGCAAAATATCAAAGGTTACTTTGCTTACTCTCAACTGATGTCATTTAAATTGACTTTAAAATGATATAATTTTCAGAGTAATTCCAGCGGCGGTGCAGTTCTCAGTATTCTCCACGAAAAGACAATATCTCTGAGCGGCAACACTAAGGCTCAAGAGTTTTGTTTGTCGATCACCAGGAAAGCGAGTGAACCCTACTTTGAAATCCTCGAAACCTGGATATACGAGGGAGTCATTGACGACCCCTTCAAAGAGTTCCTCGTTGAGGACAAGGCAGACCCCACCGAAGAGTTGTCTCTCGACGAGTGAGTAATCGTCTGATCGTTTGAATGTCTCTGACTTTTGCCTCGATTGCAGTGTCTTTTGGGAGAAACGTTATGAAGTGATTCGTTCAAGAATTCCAATATTCTTCGAACGCCATTCAGATATGATTATGAAGACAGGAAAATATTTGAGTGTCATTCAGACGTGTGGTCGACAAATATGCAGAACGGAAGTACCCGAACGTCTCGAATACACAACTGAAGAAAGGATTTATATCGAGAACATTGAGTCCGCGTATAGGTTCGCCTCCAAAGAGCTGCTCCACCTTCTGGTCGATGAGTCCGATCTAATCGGAAGACTGCAGTCAATAAAGCACTACTTCTTCATGGACTTCGGCGACTTCATCGTCCAATTCATGGATTTGGCCGCTGAAGAACTGGAGAAAGAGATCGACGACATAGCACTCAATCGTCTCGAATCTTTGTTAGAGCTTTCCCTCCGCACAAGTATTATGAATTCGGACCCCTATAAGGACGACGTTAGGGTTGTATTACTGCCGGATTCGCTGCACTCACAGATGTCCCAAATACTTGAGATCGGATCCGATTGTTTGGCCGACAACTACATATCGGAACCGCTGAACCTGCGCGGAGCCGAAGCACTTGCACTCGGCTTTTCAGTGCCGTGGCCTTTGTCGCTGATAATCACACGCAATAACATCACTTGTTATCAAATGCTTTTCCGTCACCTCTTCTACTGTAAATATGTTGAGAGACAACTGGAAGAGGTCTGGAAGGGCAACAAAATTGCCAAACGATTCACTCTGAATGCGGTCACCGGTTACGGTCAGGCATTTGCATTGCGCCAAAAAATGTTGAATTTTGTTCAAAACCTCGAATATTATATAATGCTTGAAGTGATTGAACCGACATTTCATCAGTTCCTCGAATACGTGAAGACCAAAGTGTCGAGTGTTGACGATATGATGAAATCGCATGAGGAATATATCCAGAAGTGTCTTCGCGACGCAATGCTCGCCTCCGGACAACTGCTCAGAGCTATCGGACATTTACTCAGACTTTGCATTGTTTTCGCCAACTTTATGAAAGTATGTTCTAATTGAGTGTCGATTTAGAACTTTGACTTTGAGTTAATTATTATGTCATTTCTAGGACTCGCAGAGCCATTCTACTCAATACGAACTGTTGGACTCGAGCGACCACTTGGAGAAAGTGTTTGAGTGCAGTCCCGACAAAGAGATTGCACTGAACTCAACTTTTTCTGTCAACGTTAGCGACAATGCAATGAAGACCAGTTTCGAGGACCACATCAGTGGAATGCACTCCGAGTTCAACACGAATTTCAATCAACTGCTCGAAGCGATAAAACTGGAGACTCAGGAGAGCTTCACAATGTTGCCGGTCCTCAATCGGTACGACTGTCTTGTCTTGTCTTGTCTTGCATTGACTCATTTCTTGTTTGTCTCCATTAGTCTGGACTTCAATGGCTTTTACCAATCATTGGAACTGAAGAGCGACTGATCGTCACATATCTCGACATTCGGCGACCGAATTATATTATTTGAGATGATTTGCAAATTAGATTCCATTTGATACTTACCTTTGCAAGAGATCTGAATTTGTTCTTTTTCTTTTACGTTTATTACAAATTGTATGTAATTTACGATAAATTCTTAGTATTTATTTCTAGTCTTTATATACTTATAATTAAAACTTGAATTGCTTTTATTTAAATACATTTAATTACAATTACAATAAAGAGCTGACAAACAGCTTAACAGAGAGTCAAAAGTGGCGCCAAATGAGAGTCACATCTGTTTGAGTGCTTTCATTGTCGGCCACCACTGCCTCACAGCCAATGAGAGGCAGTCTCGCTCTCTATTGGACTCTCGATTCACAATTCAAAAGTTCGTTTGAGATGTGTTTGCGATTGAGTTGAAGTGACTTTTGTTTGGTTTGGATTTGGTTTGTGGCCAACATTGGTCTCATTCGACATGTCTTCCAGAAGATCATCAAAAAGTCATTCAAAGACCTCTTCGCCGTCAATGGACTCTCCACTCAACTATTCACCCGTCGGTGACTCCACTATAACCCTGTATGAAGAGGCAGCACATCGGCTGAAAGGACCGACCGTTCGGAGTGAAGACCTCTTTGACAGACTAATCGGTGCCGACAAACAAATGCCCAAAACTTATGGCAATCGCTGCCGAAAGCCGTTGTCTTCTGTGACCAACAATTCAGTGCATAATAAGACACTTGAATCGAGTCTTAGACTTTCAGATAATTTGGAGCCATCGCCCAAAACATCGAGAAATCGAAAGAAAAAGGTGGCCGACATTGGCCCGAAACAAGTGAAATGGGCGCCGAGTCCCGAGAAGAGAGTGGCCAAGAAGACACAAAACCGGAAGCAGCGGAAGCAGAAGTCAATGAGTGAACAGGTGTCCGAGGCGTGGGACTTGGCCAGAGAGCACGGGTTGCCTGACTTCGATGAGATCGGCAAACATGAGTTGCATGTTTCCAAGTGGACAGAAAGAGCTGATCCGCCGACACCTCCCATGCATCAGGTGATGGCTGCCTTCGACGACTTACTTCCTCGAGATTCGACAGTTACCGAAATCGCTTCTTTGCCTCAAATCGATGCTAACGACGACCATTTGGAGACATCCCGACCTGCAGTCCATCGCATCGCCAGCACTCCTCTCCAGCGACGTCCGAAAGCATCGGTTCCTCGTAAGAACTTAGCTATCGGTCGTGAAATTGTAGATCCCATCGAGCCGTGCATGTCTTCAGCGAACAGTTCTGAAGAATCTTCGACTATTGTGAACAGAACTTCGAGAACTTTCCGTCGGAACGATAGAAAGCTCATTGATTATACCGCTGAAGAGTTGTCCACAATTTTCGATCCGTTGGTCAAAAGCACGCCTTTATTCCCACCAGAAAAATACAATCTGGTTGTGGACATGAGCTCTTTGGACCAGACGATCACTCAAATGTACCGGTCGTCCAGTGCTTCGGCTGTTGGCAGACTGCGGCCAACAACGACCTGTGTCCCAGTGTTGGACAGCTTTCGGGCCAAATCAAAGACTTCTAGTGTCAAAAGGTTTTACCGCCAAAGCCTTGCATCGGTTCAGTCAGAACTTAACAGGACGTGTCAGCCGCTCCGAACCATTCTTCACAAGTCTGATAACACTATCGATGCGGACAGAAGTGTGTTTCATAGCCCACAAGAGCTGAAGAACTGTTCTAAAAATGTGTCTTTAAGTGCATCGATGTTTGGCAAATC
Source organism: Scheloribates latipes (assembly GCA_034698225.1). Lineage (NCBI taxonomy): Eukaryota > Metazoa > Arthropoda > Arachnida > Sarcoptiformes > Scheloribatidae > Scheloribates > Scheloribates pallidulus. The sequence continues at coordinate 10,658 of JAQGBE010000327.1, read as the reverse complement.
AAAATTGGTGGCCAAAGACAGCAGATCTCGAGACTCGTTTAGTTTGACCGCAAAGCAAAAAGTACTTTATCTTTGTGGACAAACAGAGGTTAAGAACTTCGGAGATGTCATTCACTGTTATCTTAATAGTTGCCGAAAGATCGGCGAAGGATCTTATGGTGAAGTGTTTGCGGCCAAACACAAAGATAAAGAGATTGTCATCAAAATAATACCTTTGATCCAAAATGACAACCAATCGGAAGACCAAATGTTCGGCCAAATCCTTCCCGAACTGGCAGTTTCTTTCAATTTTAATCGGCTCAAGACCGGAGTCGGCAACAATATGTCCCCGAACTTTATCCATATGATGGATGCCGTGACAGTTTGCGGTCGATTTCCCGACAAATTGGTTGATGAATGGGACAAATTCGACGAACAAATGAATAGTGAAAACGAAGATCCGCGCACTTACGGCGACGAACAGCTCTATATATTGTTCTTCTTGGACAACGGCGGACAGGACCTCGAAAACTATAGCTTTGATTCGGCCAAAGAGTGCTTAAGTGTCTTCTGTCAGATCTCATTGGCTTTGGCCGCCGCAGAAGACGCCTATCAGTTCGAACACAGAGATCTTCATTGGGGAAACGTTTTGGTCGCTCCGACCGGCGAACAATCGCTTCGATACTCGATCCGTGGCACTGACCATCAGTTGAGGCCCAACGGAGTGATCGCCTCAATCATCGACTTCTCTTTGTCCCGAATGACAGACAAAGAGTTCGTCATTTTCGATGATTTGGCCAAATATAAAGACCTGTTCGAAGGCGTCGGCGATTATCAGTTCGACATTTACCGAAAGATGCGGGAACTCAATGGCGATGATTGGCAGCGGTTTGTCCCCAAAACCAATCTCTTGTGGCTTCACTACACCATCGATAAGATGATCGCCGCCAAGAAGTACACCAAATATCGGACTAATGTCCACAAGAAAGCCGTCGCACTCCTCAAAGAGGTCAGTGATTGGGTTCTGGAGTTCGAATCGACAGTCGAATTGATTGAAAGCAAACAATTCAGTCAATTATTATCTCATTTATAGTGTTTTGAATGCTTTTGAAACCAATATTTTTTAATTTAATGTTTTATTTGTATTTTAAATAATAAATAATTTGATGGAAACAACAAATGATTTACTAATGAAACAGATCTTTGGTTTTAAATTATGATTTCTATTGCAGCCAAAGATTCGGTGCATTTGAGTGCAATATATGAGTAAACTTTCGGTTATAAATGTGACCGAAGTTTAAGACAAACTTCAGAATGGAATTTGAAAAACAGTAAAATTTGACACTTTTTTAAAGCTGAAGACCAATCGGTCGGTCACTCACTCGGCGGTCATTTGACGGACATCTGGTCCAAGAGGTGCGACGCGGCCTCTTCCAGGTTATACTTGGCCACAATGAGCGCCCGTTCGCACTCGGCTTTGTTGCTAATCCCTAATTTCATGAGTTGACTCAATTGGAGTTCTTTGAGAGCGGCCACGGCGTCCATATTGTTCTTGTATAGCACTGCAATGCACTCGTCTTTGGTCGCGCTCTTCACCCGATTCTGCAGCCGAGCGACCAATGATTGCGGGAATTCAATGTTGGAGGGCAGGGATGAGCCAGGAATAGAATTATGGCTGACGCCGAGGCCATAGATTGTCTCACGACTGGGCGCCGTCGGCGTCACTACGAAGGGCTTAACGTGAGCCGTGTTGGCCGTCGACTGACCCGAAGCTCTTGTCGGCAGACAAACGGTCGCGAATGTCGTGTTCGAAGAGCTGCCATTCGACAGACTTGGACTCTGAGTGGGAACCGAACCGTTGACGCGACGAGTCGTCGCATATTTCGGCGGCGGCTGAAGGAGTGGTATTGAGTTGGTGTTCAGGTTCGGGTTCAGCTTCTCTTTGATCGGTTCACTACTTTGCGGTGGACTCTTGGAATTGACCACTAGTTTGGACTCGAGTTCAGCGATGAATTCTTTGCTCAGTTTGCGATCAGTTGTGTTAATGTCGTTGTTGTCATCGCTTTTGACAAAGTTATCGCTAAATAAGTTGTTTTGCAGACTATTGTGGAAAACATTTGTATTTGTATTCAGATTCAGAGGTTTTGGTGAATGTGTGGAACGAATTTCATTGACCTTTAGGTCCAACCACTCGAACGCCCGATCCCTTCGGTCTGTCGTTGGCTGACAACCAAAGTTAGAGAACGGACTAAACGGCGTATTGTTTTCAAAAGTCTGAAATGGTTTGGAAGCAAAAGACGCGAAATTGGTCTGAGATTCGTGTGATTCAGTGGTCAACTCGTAATTGGAAGCGACCGCAGAGTAATACCGATCTTCAATCTTCACCGAGCCTTGAGATGAAGACCCGAACGACGACTCGCACGGCGGGGAATAGTATTTAGAGGTTAGCTCTTGTGATGCCGTTTGTGACTCAACCGGAACGTTGCAATACTTGGCCTCATGTCTGGCATCTTCGGTTGTGTCCGGCCAATCGGTCAGCACTTTATGAGTTTCAGTCATTATCTGCTGAGCGGTCGAAGAATTGACTGACAATTCATCGCTCAAATCGATCAAAACTCCATCTCTTTGATAGTTAGTTTGGTCGTCGCTCTTGATGTCGTTGTAGGAATGCGATCGACGCAATGGATTGGCTTGAAATGCATTTTCCTTTTCATTTCTCAGCCGATTGTATCCAAATTGAGTGACTTTTTTCGAATCGATTTGCTTGATATTTGACAAATGAATTGTTTCTAAATCGAAAAGTTTTAGAATTACTGTAAACTTCTAAAGTAAAAAGTTCTAAGAACTAACTTTTGTTCCTATCGGCCAACCGTCTAATCGATGGCATTTCCGTCTGAATGCCAGAGATGTCCGGCGGTTCCATCGGGTTCTGCAGATACATCTGGTCGATGAAGGCGGCGTCGCCCCAGTTCTCGGTGAGGCCTCCGTGACCGGCGTGAATGAAGCTGTTCTTCAATGGCTTACTTATGTGTTTGTTTATATCACAGGTTTTGATTGAACTGAAAGATCCGGAAACCTTTCGCGGGAAGTATCCGATGGCATACGTCCGCTGGTTCTGTCCCTTCCACCAGTAGTGCTCAGGAATGCCTTCAATCACTTGGATCTCATCGCTGATCTCGATTTTCAGATAGACTTCCGGCGAATCGTTGTTAGTATACATGAGTTTTGGATGATTTTCTGCATTTCCGTCGAATTGATTAAGAGCTTTGAGTTTGAGAGGTCGGGCCTCCGATAGGAAGTCCTTCAGTGCCACAAAAGTGGGCCTATCGTTGGGGTTCGCGGCCCAGCACTGGAGTAGCAGCTGATATATCTCGGAAGGACAGGCGTTGGGTTGAGACAAGCGCTCGCCCTCTCTGTCTATCTTGTGAAGGATCTGAGCGCCATTCAGATTTGCCCAGGGCTCTTTGCCGAAGGTGAACATCTCCCACAAGGTGACCCCGAACATCCTTTAGAACGAGAAACCATGGATTGATGAATGACACGCAAAGTTATTCGCTATATTTGAAACGAGATAATGAATGATTCGACAAACCAGGTATCGCTGGCGTGTGAGAACTGTCTCGACTTGAGTGACTCGGGTGCACACCACGGGAACGGAACTTTCTTGTGCTCATCCATCACATAGCAGTCTTCGTGCGATGGGATGGCTCTCATGAGTCCGAAGTCGCCAATCTTGAGCTTGTCGTTGGGCGCCAACAATACATTCCTGGCGGCTAAGTCTCTGTGTATAAACCGTTTGGACTCCAAATATGCCATTCCTTGCGATATTTGAATCGCGTATTCAATGAGCGCCCAAATCGATGTGTGGCCGCACTCTTTCCGCAGTTTATCTCTGAGGGCACCAATACTGGCCAACTCTGTGACCATCATCATCGGCGAAGATAAGACGATGCCATACAGTTTGATCAGATTGAGGTGGTTTAGCTGATGCATGGCATTCACTTCTTTTTCAAAGTCTTCCAGAGCTGACGGTTGAGCTAAAACTTCTTGTTTCAGAACCTTAACCGCGACCTCTTTAGTGCGGCCGTCAGCGAGAGTCCACTCGCCTTTCATTACGACCTAAACAAGAATTGGCATAAATCTGAATAATTAAATTCAAAATGCCAGACAAGACAGACCCCAAACGATCCGTCGCCTAATTTGTTCAATGTTTTGATGTCTTTGCTTTGGATCAGACAAGTGAGACCACCTGCAGAAGAGTTGGTGCTCACAGAGCTTCGTCGCGAAATCATATTCTGTCCGTTATGTTTGGTATGATTGCTAATTGACGTCGACTTGGATGTATTGAAAAACTTAGCAGGCAAATTTAGCAGACTCTTCCGCTTCCTCTCCTTTATCTTGCTTTTGGCGGCAGAGATCAGTCTTCTGGCGGCCGGCCTTCCCATTCCCACTTTGGAGTCAGTGAGGTCGTCCTCCAAGACATTGTCGAAGTGGTCTATCCTGGTCACATTGATGCTGCAGATGGCCTCGAAGAACTGCTCCAACTGGACCTCTTTCAGCAGTTGGTACAACGATTGTTCGCTATCCCCGTTCGCAGACATCACCGGCCGTGGACTCAAATACTTATTCTCCGATATCTTCTTAATTGACTTCAATTTAATTCATTGTAAATTAAAAATTAAAATTTCAGATAAAATCTAAATAACTTTTTATCACAAACAAAACATTTGCCGTCAAATGCGGGTTAAAATGAATGGCATTTAGTGGACGACAATAGCCAAGCGATTGTGTGGGCAGTCGAGTGATATCGCGGTCAGTATTGACACCAATTAGCCATTTGACCGATATTTTCATCAGTCAGTCGACCAGCGATTCAAATGTCGATCACTCTATTGGCTGAGAAAGTGCTTTAGTTGACACTAATTGACAGGAAGTCTAATGTTTGACAAGTTTTTGCACTAATTAACGATTAAATCGGTGGAAAGCCATTCGCGACTCAACTCACTGCCACTGAGAGGTTGTTTACTATTGTTTTCATTGCATAACTCTTTTGGGCTGAACTCGATTTGTACGACCGCTCAGACACAACATTACCGCTCAATGAGAGGGTCTGCAGGTGTGAGCCATGTGTTGACTGAGTGCGGGACCAAAGTGTGGGGATTGAGTGTAACGGAGTGTGAGTGCAGTCACTGATCGCTATATTTGCCAATAATAAACAAATCCATTCATTCATTCATAACTCACTTCACTTCACAACCAAAACAATCAAAACAAACAAATAGTTTCGTTCACTTGCATTGTGGCCAAAGAGGTCACAGCCATCTGTTCCAGCCATTGAAGACACTGATCGCTCAACATATCTGTGAAACGCCTTCAGTTCAAATCCAGAGTTAATCCACTGCCCGAAGCCATGGCTGACAATCGGCACAAACGACTGTCGCAGATCTCACAGAAGAACTTTTCGATGGATCGGTTCACTGATCTCAAGTCAAGCACAACGTCGAGCGCCGGCCATCTGACCACTAATCACAACAACACTTACACCAATCATAACAATTATGCCGAACCTCAATATGAAATGAGACAACGGGTGACCGACAAAGAGTTGGAAGCGACCAGAGCTCGGGTCTCGCAGATGGAAAAGGTGTGAAACAACTTAGATATTGAGACAATACTCACTTTTCGGTATTTCACAGACAATGAAGTTCTGGAGCGACTGTTTGGCCAATTGGAGAGGTCTTGCGATGAATTTGTTTATATGTTTTTATTAATAAATCAAAATTTTGTTGAATTGCAGAAAAGTGGCGAAAAGTGAGAGACGAGCGGAACAAAGCCCGCGAAGAGGCCCGCAATCTGACCAACAAATTGGAATCTATGTCCCGAGAGTTGTGTCAAGTGAAGCGACAGAAGTCTGAACTCGAGCTCGAAGTCAAACGACTGGAACTCGAAGTCAAGGAAATGTCTGCTTTTAATAATAGAAATAACGAAAGCATTAGTAATAATAGTAATGAATTGAATCAAAGTTTAGAAGCAATTAAAACGGAAAGGAATGTCAAAAAGACTAATAGTCTTTGAGCTCAGCGTTTCTTTGTTAATGGATTGTTATATTAATTGTTTGTTAATCTTATTTCGATGTAAATATATTTATTCTCTAATTTAAATTTGACCTAAAAATGAAATAAAATAAAGTTTTTCTCGAAAATTCCAAATATGTTTCAATTGATATATGGCATCAACGATTGAAAATATGACACTATTTACATGCCTTGATTATATAGTATACATAATTATAAGCATTCAATTATGTTAAATAATTAAATAGCTGATTATGATAAATGGTTGATTGTATAGCATATTCTTGGCCAAAGACAGGCAAGCGATCAGATTCTGTCCGCAAAGTGTCAGCACTTGTGAGACAAACACAACAAACAGTGCATTGACTGCATTGAAAGCATTGCCGGTCTCTCAACGTTTTGATAACATTTTCATCGATTCAATTGAATTGACTTTTAATTCAATTAATTAAATGCTTTTATAACACTATTTGTGTTTAAACACAAATGTATTTCACCGACCATTTCCTCATCTGGTCGTTGGTTCCCGTTTTGGCCACTTTCGCGATCATCTATTTTTATTTCAAGTGGAGGTTTGTTTTCAAATGATTGCAATTCACTGACAATCGATTGCTAATCCGATAATTGGTTTGCAGACAACACATCCCGAAGAAGCAAATCTGTTGGTTTTGCCACAAAGAACAAGAAGTGTCGTTCGACAAAGTGAATGCCTTCGACTGCATTCACTGCCAACAATACAATGGCTTTTCAGAGGTATGTCTTTCCATGGGTTCGCCATTTATTGACCACAATCTGCAAGCGATGATCATTTGCGCACTTGTTGCTGGTCAGTGAGCTGAGCTGAGCTGAGCTTGCTCAACTAATTGACCATGGCTCAACTAATTGACAAACATATTGATCGTCAAACGCTAATTGCCAAGCTGAAGCTAAAGTCTGCAATCATGAACAAGCTAAATGTTTAATTAGAATTTGCCCGCAATGAGAGACTAAATGAGCAAAAATAAAATGAATGCAATTTATTCGAGACTGCATTTAATTAAATTATAATGTTGTGAAAGATTTATATTTCTTCCGATCGTATTATGGGAAGAGAAGGCGAGCGCTGTCTTCGTCGGTCTCAACGCTTTCCGAGACTAATATCAAATGAATAATTCAAAGGATAACTGAAATGTTTGTCTCATTTTTGATGAGATTTTGTTTTGCAAATAGTTTCGGCATTTATTTGGTGCGACATTAGGTCTGCAAATACTATATATCATAATATTAATGCGAGTTTTGATTTGATTTGAATAATTAATAGGACGGCAACTATAATAAAGTGATTAGCGCTCAGCACTTATCCCGAACCGGTGGCCACTACTGCCGACCGGTCGCCGATTGCTATTCAAAGAGTGTCCAACTGTGCACTGAATGCAATGTCAGCCAAGAGATAAAGATTAAACTCTTGGCTCAGTTCGTGCCGTTCAACGAAATGAATTTCAGCCAAGAATGCGATGAATATAAAAGACATTTGGAAAGTGAATACAAGTTGTGCGCCGAGTGTCAGCTCAGAGTGAAAGATGTGCTGTCGAGGCCTATTAACTCCATTAGAGTCGAGTCCACTGCCAATACATCACATCCAAAGACACAGAATATCGATTCGCTATTTATTAATCGTCAGACGAGAAGCAGAGCCGCCAATTGGCTAAAGTTCTTGGCTATCAGTCTCCTCGAAATGATAGGCCTGTTGTGCGCGACGATGCTCTTCGCCACTGGCTTAAGAACACTCCAGGATAATAGCATAATATCGCTGATAGACTTCTGCGACACTGCCACACAACTGATGGACTATTATCTAAGCGACGAGACTCATACCCGGCTCATACTGTCAGGACTGTTCTGTTCGCTCACTGCTCTGGTAATTAATGGCAAACAGTCAGTGCAAACAACTCTATGGTTGGATGTATTCGTTCTCCTGCTTTGGCTGCCACTGATTGCGCTGAACTCCGTTCCGCAAATGAGAGTATATATCCGATACGAAGAGATCGATAGTTTACTATTGCGACCCATATTGTCATTCTTTGTGATAATCTTTTCGACAATCAATACTTCTTTGCGTTGGTTTGCATTCTGTAAACGCAATTCTAAGCAGAGAAGATGCAAAACAGCGATAAAATCGTTTCAGAAGTCGACCGAAAATAATAAATCAGGTGTTGATGCGAATGGAAGACAAGAAAAGAGTTTTAGTGATAACGATATTAAATCAAACAAAACTAGAGATCAATCGATTGGCGAACAAATAAAGTCGCTTTCGATCGCTGACTCGTCAGTGCCGGCACTCAACTACAGACTAAGCAAACAATTGAGAGCTGAGAACAACTCGTTTGCCGCAACTCTTCACTACAATCAGTACAGTTCGCCGCCGACTGTGGACACGTCCTCTTACGCCAAGTCAATCATACTTCCCGCCCGATTCAATCCGGAACCCATCTCACAGACCTCGTGGGTGTCGGCTCTGCAGCCAAATACAAGTCCGCTGAAGAACAACAAAAAAGAAGCGCTCAATTCGTTGCCATTCTTTGCGAGCAGTCATTCACTGATCAGAACGTCTCAATGGGTCGGCCATCAAGTGTCAGGCCTTATGACTCCTCCGCCTTCGGCCACCACTTCTGTCTGCAGTTAGTATTGTATTGTCTTTAATATTTAATTTGGTTTCGGCTTTATTTTCGTTTCAATTTTTATTTTTACTTCTCTTCACGTTTAGGCGATTCTGGCTTTGGAGTCAACCGATTCCAGACTGCTCTCAATGGGAACCACTGTTTGTCTTCGTATACGTTCGACAATCAACGCAACGACTTGTCTAACAATACTTTGACGAGAAGTCGATTAATTAGTCATCAGATGTATAGTCGCGAGTCTTCAGTCGCGACCAATAGCCTGGAGAGTGGTGTGAGTCGAGCGACCGGTTCGTTGCCACCGCTTCTGGCCGTTCAGAAGCGAACCCATGACTGCCAGAGGCATAACGCGGAACACAAACCGAGTTTGTCTCAAAAGCTGACCCAAAACTTGGTGTTAGCGCTCTTTCTATTACTGCTCTTCTGTTTTGTAATATTCCTTTCACTGCCAGTCGTTTTCAAGACGTCCTGTGATTTAAATTCATTTCACTTTCACTTCACTGTCGAAAGTCTGCCACAAAACGACGTTTGCCTTAAATGAACTCTTTATTACATTTTATTACATTATTGTATGAAAAATGCTTTATTATTAATATTGAAATGCGTTGTCAACACATCCAACACAAGACATGAGTTACTCAGAGCTTCTCCTCGTCGTCGCCGACACAGAACCGATGAGGCATTCGCTTGATTCCTGTGTCGCACTTCTCGGACATCATTTTGCAGTGATTTAAATAGATTTTTCCGTCGGAACTGAAATTCATAATCAGTCTGAGTAATGGTTTGCCAACCATTCGAACCCAAAACAGCTAATCCTCACTAATTAGTGCCTCACTTCTCACTAATTCAGTCTAAAAATAATTGATTTTGATAACTAGACAATTCTAATAATTACATTATCATATTATCATAGTTTAGTCTCCAATAGAGCCAATTAACAGACAATTGCCTCCAATCTAATCAAATCATTAATGATTTTGGGTTCGAATGCATTGAAAGAGCATTACTTACCCGCAAACCGGGTCATAGATCGGTAGACAGGAGTCTAATCGATGAACGAAATTGTGTTCATTTAATTGAATTAGTATTTATATTATTATTATTATTATTAATTACAATTGTATTATTAAATTTACACGGAATTTGAGTCTTACCCGGACAACTGTGAAATATTATACACAGATTAATTAATAAATTGACAATATTCGACTTATTGATGCTCACCTTGATGCTTTCACGCATTTACTCATTGGCATCTCTTTCACTTCGTTTCTGTGTATTCGAGACAAATAAGAAGAACGCGTTTAAATATTGACAGTAGTCTTGGTATTTGTCTGCGACTGACCCGCAGTTGGATTTTCTCAGTTGACATTCATTCAGATATATTCGTCCATCGCTTCCGCAGACAGGCTTATGGTACTCAAGACACCACTGCGGACAGGCGTCCAGTTTGCGAGACTCTGCACAGTATCACAGTATCATTGGGACAGTGAGAGGAGCACAGGTTTATCATGCAAATCAAGATATACTGGAGCCTAGAGATGAGTATAGCAAATGATGATTGATTGCCACCTTTTTCACCTTGCTATCAGACTATTTTCTAAATATATGCTAAAATGATGTAAGTCTTGACATAAACAATATGTTTCCTGTTTAGTTCTAAAAATAAGCAAGTTAATAAATGGTGTTGTCTGCTTGTTCTTGGTAATTTGATTATCGATAAGTTTTACAAATTAATTAGATTATTGCATTTTTTTTACTAAAACAAACAAGAGAACGTTCATATAATTCAGCCTGCTTATGATCAACGGCGCAAAGTTCATCTAGGTTAAACTGATCTTTGAAAAGCTATTGAATGAGTGATTTTGTGATCCGAATCGCTTAATAAGGTTTAATCCCTTTACTCTATTTCTGGCGCATTTGATGCTTCTATTGTTTGACTGAAGCCATT